>JAOEHI010030550.1:0-24651 GCA_025447815.1 Percopsis transmontana | reverse complement strand
GTGTGTGTGTGTGTGTGTGTGTGTGTGTGTGTGTGTGTGTGTGTGTGTGTGTGTGTGTGTGTGTGTGTGTGAGACTACATTTGTGCAGCAAAAATAAGTGCTTCAATGTAACCTTCTTTTTGTGGGCCATGGATCAAAAAGGTTGCCAACCCTCATAGACCACTAGGCTGACTGACAGTTCTGTTGTCCTATCAGAGAGAGCTGCTGGCAGAGCAGAGGTCTAAGTGGCGGGAGACCCTCATCCAGGCTCTGAGAGAAAGTAAGATGACTTTGGCTGGCACCAACACCAGGGATTACATGATCAATCTCTATCCCTACCTTTGTCTCCTCAATGACAAAGAGTTAGTCGACGTTATGCTACAGGTAACTGAACCCATCCAGCCTGACCCGTAGCGTGGTGCAGATGTCTAACATTTATTGAGGACAGTAGTTTAACTAAGAATGTTTCCAATGAATGTACTATATTTATTTGATTTTTGCATTGTTTTCTCTTTGTTGTTACTTTTTCATAAATGCAGCCAATCTGAGCAGCTAAATGGACCCTTTAAAGCCAAGTCTTATACATGAATGAATGTTACAAACCCATAGGATTTTTCATTAATTTAAGAAAAGCATACAGGTATATTGATAATTTATGCCGATGCACAGGGTATATTGTAGATTTCACAGCACTAATTTCACTTTATAGTTTCCTGTTGGGAGAAAAATAAATACATTTCCATCAAAATCAACCCAAATGATGGTCCTTTAAGCAATCTACTGTATTCCGTTTTTCCCATGAATATTTTTGACCCTATCTTTTCCTGTTCAGTTTGTTTCCAACCTGCCTTCAAGTGGAGAATCACTTACAGTTCTAGCCAGTGACCTTGGTAACAGAGTCTACACCAAGTACTGCATCCGACTGAAGGAACACAATCAGATGCTGGAAAAACTGGGGAACATGTACAACACTTATATAGACCTACTGGCCAAAGATACCAAGGTAGGTGATTTCAATGTAAATTTCAAGGTTTACTTTAACAGCCAAACCTGTCAATATGTCAGTTGTTCTCCTTGAGTCACATGTTTTTTGGTTACTGTATTATTCTCTGTGAATCCATGTCTAAAAATAGCACTTATATTATATTCAATCCACTTTCCACTACTCTGTATTTTATCTGCCTTCTATATGAATGATTTATTTTTATAATGACATGGTGTTTATGGTGATGAGATTAGAGTGTTTCCTCCTGACCCACATATTGTAATAATTGGTATACGCTTTAAGGTTACGTGAAGCAGTTGTAAACTGTTATGGGATGTTCTGCTTTTTGTTAGTTATTTAGTTAGTTAGGTAGTTAATTTAGTGTTCTCAGAAAGGAAATTCTCGATATATCCGTCATCATAAAGCACATGGCAACAGAAACATTCATTTGAAACCTTAAAGGCTTACTATGGGCTTGCTAGTGGCCAGACATTATTTTATTTATACTACTGTACCTTGACATTTAATCCCAAAGTTATCCTGGTATATGAAAATTGTCTTGTTGTCTGCCTTTTCAGGACTGTGATGTTCTTCCCAGGGAGCAGTGGTGTAAACTTGAGTCAGAGTTCAGTTCAGGCCCCACGATGCAAGGGATCGAGACCCAGTGGCCGTACACAGTAACCCTGGAGATAGGCACTTTCATGGTGGACTTGATGGTCAAGAACCTCAAAATCAACAGTGACATCCTAAACCCGGCCTACGATAGGAAGCTCATCCCCATTTTGTACCACATGTACACCTTCCGCAGCACCAGACAGGTATACATATATCTATCTATCTATCTATCTATCTATCTATCTATCCATGGAAAAAATGTATTAACCACTGCATATTCTTGTAAATATAAAAATATAAATGTCAAAAATATTGAAGTATATATATTAAATATTTTTTACAAATATAACTGTATTAAATATAAATGTAATTGTATATAGATATTATATTTTTAAAATGGGCAGTGGTCTCTTAATTTTTACATGGCTGTATATAGCATTAATGCAAACACAAAACACATAGAGCCATGGTTTGTATTATTTAATATATTTACCAGATGCTACCTTATAAATATTGTACACTTTCTTAAAAGCCGTGAAATTCAGTTAACCACAATTTAACTCAAATAAAATCAAGGATTAGTCTTGCATTAATCTAGCGAAATATTAAAACGGATATTAAGAATATATATATATATATATATATTGTAGGAATATAAGGTAAATAGAGCTGTTGTGTTTCAAGGCTCTTGGACTTGCAGGCGGTTCTGTGCAACTGTTAATCTTCTCCTTGTCAGCCATTAATAAAACAGCCATGAACACATGTGCTTGTTGCTCTTGTATTTACTGTGTCTTCACAGCAACACTGCAGTCGCTCAGTACATCAGTCATATTCTGCACACCAAATCATGATTATCCCACAGCTTGTCAGCGCAAATTAGCCAGCCTCTTTCATATAATCCTAATGAAAGCACACATCTCTATTTTCCATGTCCACTGAGTACTGTTGACGGTGTGCTTTTTGGTCCTCACCAGGTGGGCTTCATCAAGCCCCACCCCATCCTTATCCAGATACAGCAGGAAGCCACCGAGACCAAATTGACCTTTGACTCGTACGTGATGCCCATGCTGTGCCCCCCTGTGCCCTGGATCTCGGCCAAGTTCGGGGCCTACCTGCTGACACCTACCAAAGCAATGCGCGCAGTGGATGGGGCCATCCAGCACGAGATGCTGTTGGAAAAATGTGACAACCTCGACGCAGTCCTGGACTCCCTCAACCAGCTGGGCAACTGTGCCTGGAGGATCAACAAACCAATCCTGGACATCATCATCTCCATCTTCAATGACCGGGGAAATGAGAAGCTAGACATTCCTCCCCCACTGTCCGAGGGCCCCAAAGTCTTCCATTTCAGCCCCAACGACCCCGCCTATACCACCTCCGAGAAGGCCCACATGAAGAGGGAGGGGGTCAAGGCCAAAAAGAAGTGCAGTGAGATGCACAGCCTGCGTATGGATGCCCTGTACAAACTCTCCATCGCCAACCACATGAGAGACGAGGTGTTCTGGTTCCCTCATAATATGGACTTTAGGGGTCGCACTTACCCCTGCCCGCCCTACTTCAACCACCTGGGGAGTGACATGACACGGGCCATTCTCCTGTTCGCCGAGGGGAAGCCCCTCGGGGATAGAGGACTGGACTGGCTGAAGATCCACTTGGTTAACTTGACAGGGCTGAAGAAGAGGAGCTCACTGCTAGGCAGGCTGGAGTACGCCAACGCCATCATGGAGGACATACTAGACTCCGCAGACAACCCTCTCAATGTCAGTGGGCTTTGTGCTTGTGGTTGCATGCATAACGTATTCACTCATTCAGTAGGGGATAGTGATATTTTCAGTCTTTGTATGTATAAACAGGTGTAATCAGCATTGTGTACAGTAGCCTCTCACAGCGAGACATTGGTAATTCCATGTAATCATATTCGCAAAAAATAATTTGAGCATTTCCAATGGCAATGTTTCCCATACATACAGTAGGCTTTACTTGGGCGGGCTGCCCAAGTAAAGACACAGGAAGATAAAATTTGAATTCCATTTTCCCTCCCCCCCCAAAAAAAATGTATCGGTGTTTCCCATACATTGATTTATTTGTCAATATCAACATTGACCGCCACAGATAGATTTTTGACAATATATTTTTTTGCAATTTAAAGCGGATAGGAGCCGCCGCAGCGCATTGAATCGCTCAGCTCCTCCTTGCTAACACGTTAACGGACCCACCTGTGAATTGCCCCTCCTTTTCGTGCCCACTCTCGTTCTAAATTGATCATGGGCGCGAGGAGGCATTGTGCCAGCACCCAAGTAATAGAAAAGGAAGACAATTATGGAGGTAGATTTCTGTCAAACACATATATATTCCGCTGTTCTCTCCATGTCGAATCACACGCAATGCTTCTTCTTCATTGACACTACCCAATACTGCCCATTGTGTATTTGGCACAGTAGCCCCTCCCCCGCTCAGCTACCGCCACAGATAGAATCCAAGTCTGTAGGAAACACTGAATGGGTATATGAATTTAGAATTTCCATCGCTATGCTCCTCCACTTGTGTTCTTCATGCCAAGCATGTCTCCTGGTGGTGTTTGTGTTTCAGGGTAAGAAGTGGTGGATGAATGCAGACGAGCCGTGGCAGGCCCTGGCCTGCTGTTTGGAAATAGCCTCTGCCGTGAGATCTCCAGACCCAACACGCTTCATCTCCAATTTCCCTGTCCACCAGGTAACAGCAGGCTTGGGGTATGTACTGGCCGCAGATGGCAGCAGGGTGGCTCCAAGGCTGATAGAAGCCGCCCTCTCACCAAATGTCTCATGTTAGGGCTCCACAAAGTGTCCTTGACTCCTTGAGCAAGACACTGAAACCCTCAATAAAGCCATCATATCTCCGTAATATCTCCAGACCTTTTTTTTTTTATAGCATGTTAATCATAGATTTGTGTACTAATTATATGCATGTGTAACATGCATAACTACTACACCTAATTGTATGTACAGTTTGTGTAGTATGAAACATCTAGTGCTGTGTGCTATGTAATTAAGCATGGTCTTGTTGGCCTTTTTGAATGCAAAATTCTTATTTCTTTTTTATCTTGGTGATTATCTTTGTGTTTGATTCTGTTTGCCCTCACTTCACCCTGTGTGTGTCTCATATGTTAACATCCTGTGTTTTATCCCTTTGCATTCCCTCTCTGCCCCTTCCCCCACGCCTTACATCTGTTCACGTCAATATTCTTTTCTTCCGCTTCCAATCCAATTCTAATCCCCCCCCCCCCCCCCCCACATCTCCTTCTGTCTGCCGTCACACCGCCGCCTCCCCAGGACGGTTCCTGTAATGGTCTCCAGCACTACGCAGCCCTTGGCAGAGATGTCATTGGTGCCACGTCAGTCAACCTCATGCCATGTGACGTGCCCCAGGACGTGTACAGTGGAGTAGCACAGCAGGTTAGTAGCCTTCACTAAAAAATATCTTCTTTGATTTCCACACACCAGGACTGAATAGTTCATTAGTAATAGAATAGTAATTGGTAATGGCTCAGTTATTGACACTGAAATGATTCACTAGACAGGAACAAAGAAACCATTGTGATTACATGAAAAAAAGAATGTGTTGTTTTTTTTTTGCATTCAATGATGCTCGCTTTTCCTTATGTTGCATCAGTGTGCAGTGCAGACTTAACCTCCCGAGTCCAAGGGCTTGCAGGGCAAGTCCCGCTGGAGCACTCGGCTGCATCAAAGGGCCCGGCTCGCTGCAAGCCTGCTTATTTTCAAGAGAAACAATTTGAAGTTAATGGTGAACCTATTGATTTTTCCAGTACTAGAGGGAATAGAGGGTTTTGGCTTTGAGGAAGGGAATCTGTCGCAGGCCAAAGCCTTTCACTGGCTGTAGCCAAAGTACAGTTGTCAAGGGCCGCTAAGGACTGACTGAATTAAAAAAAATCTATGTTAGAAATCAATTATATCTGGCTTGTGGAATTGCACGCTTCTTATTTGGATTGATTAAATCTACTGGCTCACTCCTGAGAATCAGTGTCGCCCTATGCACTCAACAACAGCCGCTCAGCCTGTTAAAGGAACACTCCTTGATTTAGGTCTGGAATTACCCATGTGGTTGAAACCAGCATTACCGAAGTGCTGGATGGGTCGCATGCTTCTCTACTCCTCCCCCTACTGCTCTTATAGGCTCACGGTGTTCTCTACCCCTCCCCCATACAGCATCTAGTGTGGACAGCTCATCAACACTGAGCTGGGGCAGAAATGCAGGGTTCTGGGGGCAATGGAACACACTTGAGGCGTGTACCATCGTGCTGACGAATGCAGAAGGCATAGAAGGGCTTTAGCGTTTCCACACTGTGTTGATATAGTGTTGTACTGTTCATTAAAATGCCTTTAGGAATCACTTGTTTAGTATAAATGTGTGTGGCTGTTTGTTGCCTGTGCTTGTTTCAGGTGGAGGAGTTCCGGAGGCGGGATGCAGAGAAAGGCCTGAAGATCGCCCAGGTCCTGGAGGGCTTCATCAGCAGGAAGGTGGTGAAGCAGACCGTCATGACGGTGGTCTACGGAGTCACGCGCTACGGGGGGCGCCTCCAGATAGAAAAGAGACTGAAGGAGATTGACGAGTTCCCGAAGGTACAGTAAGGGAGCGGGGAATATCCCTGCTCTTGTATTCAGCTTTATTTTTAGCTCCAGGCTGACCTTTTTACATGGGTCTCTGGCTTCCTGCTGAATAGTCTCTGTCATTGTCTATGTAGCTGGCAGCAGACACGCACATTTACAGTTAAAACGCGCTCATCTGGTTAATCCCAAATGGATTGCTGATGAATTATGAGGTATTTTCTCCTCATGTCTGCCCTCACGCCTCATTATTGCCTACTTACATTCTATAGAAATGCATTTATCTCCCCAGTGACAATGACTGCTCAGGCACACAGCTTGTTTGATTGTGTGCCCAGAAGGGATTGGGGATGGTGACCTTTATGAGGGTTACACTGTTATCAAGTCACATAGAACAAGAGCAGAGGCTGTTTAAATTGTGCATTTACAATACTGTAGTGAAATTAAAGCAGGGCAGGAGGGAATTCATTTCTCCTTCTATCACTGCCCCTATAGATATCATTTTAGTTTTAAACTTTTAAACGTTCATTTGGCAAAAGATAGATTGCTCAGTGATAAACAAACCCAATTGATCTGTTAGTTTTCAACACATGCGTCTCCTCCAAAAGCTTGTCTGCCAAGATTAAATTTCCACGATACCAAGTATAGCTTCGGCTAGAATGCTCCTAACTCCTTAAATTCGGAATTTGGGCCAATTGTGACTGATTGGTGATAAAGGCTCTTCTTCTGAGGAGATCGTATCACAGACATATTATACCACTTGAGAGAGCGTTTAGCTCTGCAGAAGAACATCCGTCATCCATTCATATCTCACCGCTGAGCTGTGATCATTAGTCTGATGCTAATAAGTGATTGTGTTCTGTCTTTCTCCCTCTAATTCGTCCCACTGTGTAACACGTGCTTGACAACATCCCCGTTTGTGTGCTTGTGCGTGTGTGCATGTTGCGTGTGTTTTCAGGAGTTCGTGTGGGACGCGTCTCACTACCTGGTGCGACAGGTGTTCAGCGGGCTGAAGGAGATGTTCACAGGCACTCGGGAGATCCAGGTACATTCAGTAGATCTGTAGTACATCATGTACTCTTCTCTAACGCGGTGCTTCCCAGATCTGGTGAGAAACCACTACTGATTGAGTGCCAAAAATTGAATGGGATTTATTTTTGTCTTATTTTATTTAGTTTACTATTTCCGCAGTAGCTGTGCCCATTTATCACATGAACTCCATTTATAGCTACAATTCATTGCACCTGGTTGGGGATTGTGCATTATCTCCACAGGAAGACAATTGTGTGTGTGAGTGTGTGTGTGTGTGTGTGTGCGCCTAACACAGCAACCACGTGCTCTGTGTGTGTGTGTGTGTGTGTGTGTGTGTGTGTGTGTGTCTTTCTTGGGGAACACGCAGGGACTGCCTAAACTGAGATGAAAAATCCCCATCCCTTTCTACCTTGGCCGCAAACAGGGGCATTTCTGCTTGTGGGTGGTTTGTGTGCATCTGCCACAGGGGCCTCATGCAAACCAAAAATCTGGCGTGTGAAGAAAAAGATAAAATAAGGATGCAATGTTCTATAATTAGCAGTGGCGTCTCTGGCACGGAAAGACTGGTAGGGCACAATAAACTTTTTATGGGCTGCATCCGACTTGTCTACCGTTAGCTTCAGTTCCAGATTGCATCTGAGGGGCAAGTGGACAACCCCAGCACAATTGCCTCAAAAGTATCAAAAGTTCCTTCTGTTCTGTGTTTATGGTCCACATCACAAATGGTCCACATTACAAATTATTACCTGAATTATTAGTTATTTACTGCCATTCATGTCGCTAGGACCAACCGGATTGAGGGATGGCTAACTTTAGCTGGTACTAGCCAACTATCTTGCAAAGCAAACTATGCCTTTTATTTCTGCAATGCAATTAAGTGTGTATCACTAATTGCATCTCATTTTCTCATAGATTGATGCTCTACTAACCACTTCTCCTACTCCTGTCCCCTCTCCTACTCCGCTGTTTTCACAAGGAAATGCATCAAATCTCGTTGCTCCGCTCTCCACGCCTAACCGAAATGTGATGGAGGCGGCCTCCTTGTAATTCTCTATGCAGGAAAAACCCTGTCTCCAGTGCAACCAACTACTGGTGCTGTGGGTCCAACCCATTCTAATTTAAATACATTCTAATATATACCATTTGTGCACTCCCAGCTGCCAGCGCCGTGAACAGTTTTGCAGTTGTGCGCCGCCCCGTGTAGCACACACCGCATGCATGCACTAATGTGTAGATTTCTCATGGCTGAACACACTTAGATTTCTATATTTCTATGATAATTGTGCCAACCCCCCTTTTTATCTAACTTATGCCACTGGCCCTGCTGTCACTGGTCTATCGATTGATTGATTTATCTGTCTGGCTGCCTGGCTACAGTTCTTTCTTTCCAATTTTCTGCACTTTTACGGTGCCTATCTTTATATTATACTGTAGTGCCTGCAAGTAGAGCGAGAAAGATAATAGAGAGAGAGAGACAGGCGAGTCAGCTTGATGAATGGAGCAGCTCTGGGCCAGGCTGCTACCTGGGTGTTACTG
Source organism: Percopsis transmontana (assembly GCA_025447815.1). Taxonomy (NCBI): domain Eukaryota; kingdom Metazoa; phylum Chordata; class Actinopteri; order Percopsiformes; family Percopsidae; genus Percopsis; species Percopsis transmontana. The sequence goes on along the minus strand of JAOEHI010030550.1, from coordinate 15,903 downwards.
GGACATATTTGTCTTCCCTACAGCTGTCTGTGTATGTGTGAGCAGGCCTGCAGTATGTGGAGTTACCTATGGGACATTAATAGGGCTTCCGCTCTAGGAGATTAACTGCAGCGCGCAAACTGGGCTCATGCCGACAGCAGCACTGTTGCACTCTAATGCTCAGAGTTAGCAACAACTTGCTATCTGTTGCACACTAACTTGGCTCCACCTGTTCCTACTAGAATACTCCGTGGACTAGTTTGTTTAGGTGTGCTCTAGATCTAGCTTGGGGGTGAAGTTTCCTTTTGTCGTTTGTCCTCAGCATTGTGCTAAAGTGAAATCCTCAAAACTTTTCCAAAGAGCGATGTTCCAAAGAGCATCTCTGGCATCTGGTACAACTTTACTGGTAATCATTTTTACAACAGAATATTCTAATATAATGTTAGAAGAATCTAGATTAGACAGGGCAAAATAATCAGAGGATGAACGTATGTTTAAAAGGAAAGTAACAAGCTTAAGCCTAATCAAAGACTTGCATTTAATTTCTGTTATCACCAAAGTGTTTCTTAATGAAACTCTTACCACCACTTTAACAGCATATTTGCATAGGTTATTCAAATGTCCACACAGCGGTGGAATGGACTTCACCAAGACTGAGAACTCCACTCCATTCCCACATGATTGCTCTGCTTTTGCCCACAGGCACAGTATGTTACAAGCATGCTCACACATGTGCCATAAACGGGCAGGTATGCACTCTGAGAGATTGTAGAAGTGCCCTCTTTGGCTCCGAGTGTCCTCCTCAGCACAGCACGTGCCGTGGCCCTACGTCTGATTGGCTCCCTGTGTTGCAGGACTGGCTGACAGACAGTGCCAGGCTCATCTCCAAGTCTGGTCGCACCGTGGAGTGGGTGACACCCCTGGGATTGCCCATCATCCAGCCCTATCACCGCACACGCAACCAAGTGGTAAGGATCCTCATCAGAGTGCATATAAGGGAGGTAGATGTGTGTGTGTGTGTGTGCGTGGGCGGCGGGGGGGGGGGGTTCTGATGTTCTTTTTTTTAGTTTCTAATGTGCGGAGTCATTGAAGGAGCCCTGTGTATTTTGGCCTGGTTCCTCTGATCATTGCCCAGAGACATACGTAATCAAACTATGACCTTTTCAGTAAAGAAAGAAAAGGGATTATATTTGTATATGTATTTTTGTCTTATCATATTTGCATTATGCCAATTATTTTAGTGCTTAGACTGTCTTCACGTGCACAAAACAGACATCTTAGGCCTTACCATCATTTCTCTTTATCCCATAAATGACCTTTCGGAGATTCTCCTACTGAACTGAGTTGCTCTTCACCCTGTCACGACACGTTAATATGTCCACAGCTGGCTTTTTCACAGCTCCTACTTTATACGCCTTCTGATACATGCAGCCCATGTGTGAGAAGGGTGTGTGTGTGTGTGTGTGTATATGTGTGTGTTCGTGTCACATAGACTAAATCCTATTAAGGCAGGGCTTCCACATACAAGCTTCTGATCTCTGTCTAATCAGCTGTCCGGCACTGTGGAAACCTATTACATTCTGCTGGGTATTTTTTCACTCCTTACATTTTATTACACTTTTATGGAAAGTCTAAATGAGGGTTCCTATTAAATCAGTGTACATGTTGGATTGTTTCACCAGTTATGTCTCCCTATGGACCCAACTAACTGTTTAGAATCTTAACTGTTAAGCCATGCAAATGATCTAATTTCTTCCTACCTACTGATGTTAGTACTATAATTGCTATACGTGACTAAAAACATACAGTACACCTCTGGGTTACTGAGAAGATCGTTTTTTTTTTAATGGTCAAATCAAATAATTGGACCTGTGCCATTTTATTATTTGATTTTATTTATTATTTCATTATTATTGAATGCGTAAATAAAGCATTTGTCCATATACTATATATATTTATTTTATATTTGGATTGTTTCACCGGTTATATATGGAGTTCTAAGCCACAGCGGCACGTCTTGCAGATAACATGTCTGTCTATATATATAAATATAAATTATCACACACATTATGTCGGACAAAAAAAGTGGGAGGAAGAACTATTTTAGAACAATGATATTTAAATGTCTTTCCTCTCGGCGTTACTTCAAAAATACGGTGAATAGCATGTTGTGTTTTTCTTCAGTGGCAGCTATCTGTCCAGTTAAGTGGATTCAGAGATATAGTGAAACACCTCTGATCTTGGACTGTCTACAGTCCATTCCACCTCATTCTATCATTGGGTATTTTAGAACACACTGGCTTTGTCCACTTTCTCTCTTTTCTTGACTCCCCCTTTTTTCCTTCCCTTTTTCCCTCCTGCTTTCTCCTGTCCTCTCCTTCCACCCCTCTTTGTCTAGATGTGCTCCCAGGAAATCCCATCCGCTTTTGAAAGTGTAAAATGTCACAGACTCGCAACTAAATCACCTCACATCCAGGACGCCTATCGTAGCCTATAGTTCTGAGATCTAGCCGCTGTGTAGATGGAATGTCCTAGCAGGGCTGTCCAAGTGGTGATAGAGCTGGTGTGTGAGTGTACCACTGATGGTGTACCGTGATTGTACTGAGTGGCTCAGCTGTAATGGGGCTCAGCTGCATCACTGGAGTTCTTAGCCACACGGCAACCCTGACAGCGGCACGTCTTGGAGATAACGTGTCTGTGAGCCAGAGCATGTCTGCAGATATCACGTCTGTGTGCATATACCCGCATGTAAGGGGAACGCTGTGTCTCGGGCTGTCTTCATGTCTGCTATGCATGTGCAAGTGACTGGTATTCAATACATCAGACGTCAGGCAGCTCAGACAGCCGGCTGCAATGCAGAAGTAATGGCACCCCTTAAGCAGGTGCTGGGGAGAAGAGATTGACAGGTGGGAGGACTCCTGAGGAAGCCTCTCTGGTCTCTGGTGATGAGCACAATGATGTGACATGCTACTCTTAGACGCTGATGAGTACCATACATTTCCATTTACAGCATTTAGCAGATGCTTTTATCCAAAGCAAATAAGTATATTTTTCAATATCTGAATAGGGCATACATCAGTCATCGTAAGTTAGTTTTAGACAGAGGTTAGTTCAATAGTCTGTTAGAATGACATCTGCAGTGATCAAGGCGATCTTGGTTATGAAAGCATCTTTCCATATTCATAGCATTAATTCATGATTTAATTAATCAGTATCTCAATGATGTCAAAGATAAATAGATAAATGTGGGAACTTGGAAATGTGTTACCAAGTTGACTTTGCTCCAGTCTGGAGAAACAAGTCTTAAGTCAAGACCCAGGTCTAAATGTAGAATACAAAGCCAAGTCAGAACGAATACCAGTCCAATACCAATTTAAATGTGAAATAAAACTAAATATTTAGAATGGTTAAATGGAATACCATTTTAAATATAATCAGTTTGAACTTACTTACTGTATACACATTTAAATAACTGAAGTCCCAGATCACTAGAAGTCTAGTCAAGTGACTCAAGTACTCACCTCTGGTAAATATATGTTCCTAGATAATATAGTAATGATATATTAGAACATACAAATAAAATACTATTACATACTTTTATTTGTTACATACTTTTTATTTTATTTGTATTTTACTGTGGGCTATCTCACAATTAATCTATAGGTCTATTGCCTTGTCCCTTAGGTTTTCTAGATACTGTATATTAGTCTGCTGGGATAATTCTCTAATCCTATTGCATCATGGGACAACCAAATTGATGCTGTAATCTCTACGATGGTCATCTTCCTTTGTAACTGATTAAATCTCCCAATGTTTCTGGGGGCCATTAACATTAGCATACCTAAATAAACAAACTCTGTGAGTGAGTGCAGGCTCACCCTCTTCCATTCCTTGATGTGGGGTGACCTTCTTGCTGTTGTCACATGGACGCGGAAGTTACTGGATAGGTACGTGTAGTTAATATAACCTCTGTAGTAGAGACGGTATAGTGGAGGGGAGCATATGCAGACAGCAGTGAGGCTGCTAACAGGATTGGGAGATACTAATCAGACCAGAGGTCACTTTTGCTCTGGCTCAGATTAGTGATTTGTTTTTTTTCTGATTGTTCTCCCTGGCAAGGTTACAAATCTCACTGGCACGAGGGAGGCAGACTGGATTTTGACGGATTATAGTGCAGCCAGAGGCTTGCGTTCTCCCTGACGTCCTCTGTGCAGAGACAATCAGTTAGGTGACTTTGAGGTTTAGTTGTAATTGGGAATTTCCCTGGATAATTTGGTGTATACACACTAAACAAGCCGAAACGAAGGCACTAGCTTTTAAAATGTGTTCACAATACACCACTCCCAATGAATGGCGTTGGTAGTTTCTTGCTTGAAGTAGCAGGAACATCTGTATTTTAGGTTGCTTTATGAATTGTAGAAACTGTAATTGGGTGAAAAGTATAACTCTTTCCTGCACACTGTGCTCTGTGGGATCCTTCTCTCTCATCTATTAAGCTCATTTGTCATTTGGCCCATTTTTTTGAAAGGGGCCAATACAAGGGGCTTTAATACAAAAAAGTTATTTTGATGTTAATCTCAACCATCGTACTATTTCAACGTTCAATTTTTCTATTTCAGTTCGATGTGCTGTCTCACAAAGGAAATGAGCTGTATATTTAGCATAGCCTGCCTCTTGTCTAAACATTACATCACAGTCAAGTGTGAGAGTCTGAAGCCTTGTCGAATCAGAACTTGGCTTTAATTCCAATGCTAATTCCCCAGTCTCCTCCTGTCCAGTTGCTTTAGTACAGAAAGGCCGTGGATCCTCGCAATAGCTCACAGTTCTGAGGATCTTGCACAATATTTTGGCATTTTGGGGTGAAATAATAAATGTTGTCTGAGCAACGAGGACATCCCCAAGAGGTAAAAATGGAAAGTTTTAGGAGAAAAAGACCCAAAAAGGGCAGTGAGTGTCTGTGTCGGCTCTGTCTTGAGGGAAAACGAGGCTAGGGAGAAAGAGGACTAGGTGACCTAGAATAGGACAGAAGTAGGGCCACCAGGCGGGGTAGGACTTCTCTTCAACATGAGCAGACGAGTCGTGTTATTAACCACTAGGTGATAAATGGGGATTCCCTTCTTGGCTGCACGGCAGCTTTTTGTGGCTACTGATGCATCACTTATGCATTGCATATCTCTCTTTGAACCTATTCTCCACACATAGACATACTCATTCATCACAAAGTATGGATTTAAGTCAGCTCCTGCGTGCAGAATCATTGCAGACTTGTAATGAATCTGGGTCCAGCATAGAGTAGTGACTTCATTTACACTACATGATTTATAGTACATAGGCAGTATATCATAGAAAAATATATCCTTTGTTTTGTTTCACCCTTAGTTCACATCTCCCTCTCTCCTTTTTCGCCTCCTAAGTTACCTTTCCTCAAGGAGACAAGGCAAGGAATGATGGGCAGGATTTTCCCCTTTAATCCTCCTGGAGCAATGATGGACTAGATGGCATGCATGGCAGATACTAATGGGGTTTTACCTCAACACGTTTCTAGTGTTTCTATTTTTAAACTGTATATTTTTGTCACACATCACACACAGTCCCTCAAGCAATTGAGAGGAGACCAGCTTGTCAACTATTAAGTTAGCTGCCTTGCGCTCTAATATTATTCCATTCATATAGATACCTGCCGCTTTAATTCACTTATAAACATTTTATTTAAAATATGTTCATACATTTGTATTTAATTCCATTCTTTTTTTTTTTATTAAAATAAATAAATAAAGATCTGAACAAGAGGAAATATGCCCACAGATTCACTTGATGTGAGACATATTTGTCAGTTTAATAGCGTTAAGAGCTTAAACTGGTGTTGGGCATGATTCCCGGGCAGTGACACACAAATCCACATTGTGTAAGATGATAAATATGATAATATTATAGGTGTACATATTGTATGGTTTCAAAGCCCCTCACTATTTGGGATATTGCTGGTTTCTGAAACATCAGAGAGGAGCTCATTGGACCAGTTCCCCCCCAGTTACTGCTGGAAACAAAATTAAATTACAGAACAGTTAGAATGACTGTTCACTTCAAAGTGCCCCCGTCTCTCATCCTGCATTGATTGAAGTGGGCTCAAATGAAAGCCAAAGAGGCTTCAGGTAGCACCCAATTCATGATTTTTGAAGTGTCAAAAATTGCGGTGCCATTAAGCCACCAGCCACTTACCACTGCTTTCTGATTCTCCACCATATCCCATACAGTTTGATAGCTACAAGTGTCCGATTTGAATCAACCTCACTCATAGGGATTTTCCTTCTCACCAACAGAAGAACAAGAGCGAGTGAAAGTAAAATCTGGTTTACCGTACTGCCCCACTTTAAAGGATTAATAACAAATGTGTTTTATGACACAAAGTATAACAGAGTTGCTAGTCACAAGCCTCTTCTAACATCCTACAAGTCTTGGCCTAAAATTGTTGTAGTTTAGGCAAACACTTTGCTCTGCCTAATACAAGAAAATGTCAAGGAAGGACACTCGCAACGTTTACATCAACGCACATGTCTTATTTGACATTTTTCCTGGTGGGGTGGAAGGACACCACACAGGAGTAACAGAATGGGGCTTTAAAGGAATACTTACACAATACCCCAAAACAACAACGATGCAGTTATTCTACCAGAATACAGCATTTTCTGTTAAGTGATAGTAGTACGATCACCTAATTATCTTAAGTATTTATTTTAATATGGCCAAAGAAAAGTAAATGTATTGTCGATTCATTCTTTGTGATTGTACTGTGTTTTTAATTTTCCTTCCTACATTTTCGGTATCCATCGCTGAAGTAGTCCTTGAGGTTCAATGGACCTTTTCTGGGCTTAATTCATTTGGTTTGCCTCCTTAAATCCATCTGTGATGAAATAGCAGAGCTCAGTTAATGGGAGGTAGCCTAATCTCTTACACGCATGCTTGCACTATTTTAGACCCCCCCACCCCCCACCCCTCTCATCACCTCCATACACTGAGTGTGTTCCTTCTTTTAATGAGATCTAATGGATTCATGAGGCATTATGATTGATTACCAGCCTCCTTCCGTATACTTGCACGTGCAGGTATGTTGTACACACAAACACACTCAAATACACTTTGTTCTTAGAATGCTCCGTGGTGCTGCTCTCAGCACTTCTGAACTTCTGATAAACTGTGATTTGTGCTGCCCTTCCCATTTTGTATAGCTCTCTCCAAATGTTCCCCTCTATTTCACCTTTCCCCCCCTCCCTGTTCTCCTTTCCGTCAGTTTGTTTTCGCTCAAAGTTCTCCATTACGACTACCTAGTGGGTTGGTGCTTGTATGCTTGTGTGTTTCTGTTTAGTGTGTTAGTAAGGTGAGAAGAGGTGATTCTCTGAATAGCCTCTGAACAGTCTGAGCTCCCCAGTAATGTAATGAGGGGCTGATACTATCTGGGACAGGGGCATCAGCTGCACTGTTAAACATCCGGGGCTGAACCCAGATTCTTCGGGACATATATGATACAGTAGTTGCCGTATGCGCTCAGAACCGGTGGGCAATGCACAAATTAACAGTACATAGATAGTAAAGCTAACCTCATGCACATATATGCGCACATAGTGCATAGGCTACAACTTGATCTACATATTTACCTGATCTCTGTACTGTACCCCACACTGTAATAGCTTTATCAGAACGCTCGTAACAGTCCTTGGTTGCCACAGACGCGCAGACCAACCTTGCCTCTAAATATGACCAGCAACACTCTCACCTAACAGACAAAACAGACCAAGCAGCACTAGCAACCAACAAAGGATAAAGTCAAAGGCCAAAATACATCACATTACATGAAAATGGACATGTGCATATTATTTTATATGAGCGTAATACATGCGTGATAACATCATTTATATAATGTTTTGCAGGCAAAAAAACGATGTAGCCTAAGGTGACTCCACACCAAAAATGCCGCACTCCATTCATGTCTATGGAGCAATGCATGTCGGGATAGATAATTGGGTACTGAGTGACAACGAATTGAGTGTAAATGTTGTGGCTTAGTTAGTGTTCTAAACTTAAATATATCTTTCCAGCCAGTCGTTTAATTACACCAATATTTGCGCCAATAGAAAAAGTATTTATGAAAGATCGCTAATTGTATTTACACTGTGTTTGAACAACCAGGAAATTCCAAAGCACTGGCATATGAACTTTTGCATATAGAAATAGCTGACCGCGTGTCAAAGAATTTGCCCAACATGACAATCTCGAAATGTGTTTGGATAAAAGCTTTAATTTATTTAAGCTGCACTGGCAGCAGCGCAACTGAGGGAGAGAGTAGCAATGAAATTACGTTAATTAATACGTACTCATGACAAAACACTCAAACTGGAGAATTATTTGGGGCTAAAGAAAAAATGTTCGGGGCCCCGAATGCCATGGCCAGGCGATGCCACTGATGTGGGACATTGTAGACACACACTGCTCATTAGGGCTGTGCAAAAAAATCGATACAGCTGAGTATTGCGATATCTTTTTCCATGATACTGTTATCGATTTTTAATAAATAAAAAATATAATAATTTTTAATTATTCATCAATACATTCATGTTTTAAACTGATTTAAAACACAGTGTGCAATGCAAATACTAATAAATGTTCTAATATATTGGAATGGAAATTTTTAATTAAATAGTTTTCACTCAATTTGCCGCTAAGTTATCAATATAATGTAATGTACATATTAGACACAGCAAGTGTCTAATAACACAAGTGTTCAGCTCTATTTTAAAATTTTCATGTAGTTTTGCAATGTTTCGTATCGTATGTAGCGTATCGCAATGTATTGTTATGCGTATCGTATCGTGACCCATGTATCGTGATGCGTATCGTACCGTGAGGTCCTTGCCAATACACAGCCCTACTGCTCACTCTCTCCGTCCATCCAGGCAACAGGAGTGGTTCCATTTCTATTTAAATTTGTAACTAGTCTCCCCCAGTAATGTGCCTGGGTTTGCACCAAAGGCTTGTTCATGCATATTGCATTGGCCTAGAAAGTTTCACACTGTCATATGAAGTAGCTGAAGCTAATCTGGTAGCCTGCTACCCCAAATGCACCACGGCTAATGCTGATTTATTTTGGTACTGTACCACCTTAACATATGGTGCTGAAAGAACAGGATATTAATATTGTTAATATATATATATATATACATATTTTGATAGTGTTGTTTTCTGTGGTTGGTACAGTTATATCTCCAAAACCTGTTCTTTCAGCACTGTATGGGGCAGGTTAGGGTGGCCGACTCCCAGCCAAAAGCCCGTCCTAACTGTAAGCATCCTCAAGCAAGATTAACCCCTACCTGCTCCTGCACTTGTTATTGTTCTCACTGTATACATTTAAATAATTTGGATAAAAGCATCTGCTAAATTAGCTAATTGTATGTATGTATGTATGCATGTATGTTGTTTATTTCTCGTCAACTTGTGATCCACTGGAGCCACTCAATCTGGCAGGACTTTCTAGGGGGTACAATAAGAGTGGATTTGACATTGATTAGTTTGTTGGAAATGTCAAACAGGTAAGGTGTCTCTTGTGATTGTATGGTCTTTTGACTGTTTACTTTGCATTCAGCAGCATTCTGTATAATGTCAAATGCCAAATGTCAAATACATTAAAAACAAAGGGGTTCTTGAATTTTTCAACCCTTTACAGATGTCAAATTTCAGGTAAAGACTACATAAAAGTTCTGCAAAGCATTATATAACCATGTATAATTCAAAGTTGAGATTTCAGACCTAAATTATGCTTGTCACAAATCATTTGTCGTGTTATTATTATCTGTATTTTTTCTTGTTCTGCTTACATTTCTGAATTACATAATCCTGATACAATATATTTGATGGCAATATGATTAGCGAATCTCTTTTCTTCTTTGTTTCCCATCACCAGCTGAAGGGTACTATACAGGATATAAACTTGAAGATCAGCCATGATGCTAAAGAGTAAGTCCTACTAACATCTATCCTCTGTGACCTCACGGCCCTGACCTTCCTGTCGGTGGTGTGTATTTAGTTGCAATGGACACCTAACAGCCAACGCCTGTGCCCTTTTTTGCTTGTCAGTGGTACATTACTGTGTAGTTGTCGTTTTATAATGGCCTCATATCATTCCAATTTCAAACATAGTCATATTGGACTCTCCCATTGATTTGACCATTTAATTTCAGCTGGGGTGGCACTAGGTCAGAGATAATTAGTTGCAATCCAGAAATTATGTCATACCTGGGCCCAGATCTGACTGGCAATGACTGGCAATTAAACAATGATATTTTCTCTGGAGGTGTTGATTAGAAAAAACATAGGTTGGGATTTGGAAAGTGATGCATAAGAGTGTCAAGTCCCGAGTCTATATGTAGAATACCAAGTCAAGTAAGAACAAATAAGTCCAGTACCAATTTAATATAAAATAAAACAAAAAACAAACATTCCAATGGGATATTGTGTTTTAATAGGACAAAACTGTTTCAATGCCTATAAATTAATTTCATACAGATTTACAAAAGACAAAAGATACATTCACAATACAACCACGGTCCAAGTAACGCCTCTTCACATCAACTCACATCTCAAGTAAATAAAAGACTTGTCAAACTTGAGTCCAAGTCAAGTGACTCGAGTCCTCACCTTTGGGAAGTGAAGCTGTTAGGAGTGAGAAAACTGAGATAAAAAGAGAGGTGGGGAAGAGATCAGTAAGCCAACCTCGTGCACCTGACGCTACATCACATGCCGAGGGATGAGGGAGGGAGGAAGTTAGTAAAGTTAGTAAATACTTGCATCAAAACTTGCTGTCAGAGAACATATCTGTGCTTCAGAAATTCTGAGCCAAACTGAACTGAGCCAAATTCACCACAGCTAATTTTCTGCAGCTTGCCCCTGCAACTCACCAACACCCACACACCAACACACATATGCATACATAGGGTCACACTCCTCTCAACCGAAGAGCCTAAAAAGCTCTTGCAGCATTACAGCATATAAATAGAAGCCAGCGGTGCTGCCTCTCTCTTCTAGTGAGGCAGCACCTAGTGCTTATTAGTCTAGTAGTGTAGCCCTGTATGCTTGCATCCATACACAATATACATTGACATTGTTTAATTGAAGCTCAAAGCATAGTGCCCATTCAGTTTAAGGGCTCTAGTTTCGGATGGCACAAGGCCGGCGGTAGCCCTAATGCAGACGTAATGACAATTTTGCTGGGCCCAAGGTGGTTTTTTTCTCGCCTGGGCTCATTTGCTAATTTCTCAGCTTGCCTTGACATTGCTTGAGCTGAAATGGGCGTGGGGGTGAGTTAGAGGGTGTGACAGTCAAAATCAGGTGGCTTAGTGCTACTTTGGTGTCAAATAAAACCAAATATTGCGCCATGTCTTAGCGCAGATGCAGACGTGCGGTAGTTTCCGGGCTTTAGGCGAAAGTACACTAAACACTTACCTATCCAAAATCACACTTTTGTTATGTTGGCCTATTTCGTGAATAATTGAACTAATGACTACTGTCCATTTTAATCACAAAACAAAATACAGTATATGCACGTGTATCATAGTGGTTTATTAGAGGTGCCATATCTGCACACTGGGCAACTTTGAACCTCCCGAACAAGGACATCAGCAGAAGCTTTTCTGCCGGTCTGGACTTAAGCCGACTATTGCGAAATTGGCAGTTTGCCTCGACATAGATCGCGCTGCTGTTAAAGGGAATGAGAGGAGCTGATTTGATTGGCCATATTGAAGACAGCCTCCACTACTCCTATTGATAATTTATTCATTCTAATCCAACCCTTTTACAACTGCGCCGACGTTGCGCTCGATTACCTCCTCCACCACATGTGCTAAAATGATCAAAAAAGTATTGGCCACACACATAGATCGACTTGCACCTTGAACTTTCCCCATGTGTCACCGCTTGCACCTTGACCGGGAAACTAGTGCTCTAAAACGTAAAAAACTAAAATGTCATATTTGTGTTGCTCTGCGTTGGGCTTGGCCCGAGTTATTAAAATCAAATTCAAAGAACTTTATTTATCCTTAGGAACTTAATTCGTGCTGAGCATCAATGCGTGTACGGTTCTACACAGCACAATAACACACACACACGCACACATATTACGTAGAGTTAAAGCTTAACATTAAAAAGATGAGTTAAAAGTATATATATAATATAGAATAAATCATCATTGATGAATAAGTTAATCAACCATTCATGTTTCTAATGGATTACCCTCACTGTTCTGACTGCATCCCCACTAGAAGGACTTTCTAATCTGTGCTGACCCGGGGGATTTGAATGGCTCATGGTAATGAGACAGTGGGGATGCACTTTTGCAGAATGGTCCCTTCTAGCTCCGTGGCTTTCTGTCTCTTATATTCCACGTCTTGAATACATCAAGATGTTGCCTGTAGCAGGTAGACTAAAAATGAGTAATAGACCGCAAAAACAAGACCGCAGAGGCACAGACAGGGCATCAGTAACCTCTTCTTCCAATGGTCCTCTTGTCTTCAGGAGACCAAACACAGTAAAACAGAAGAATGCCTTCCCCCCCAACTTCATCCACTCTTTGGACTCAACACACATGATGCTGACAGCCCTCCACTGCTACAGGTATGTACAGTTTATGTAGCCCATACAAATCTAAATTCTATTATAGTACATTATTAAGTCCAGAGTGCAGAAATACGTTGCAATAAATTACACCATTGCATATTTTAATCAAAACTGTGTTCCTGGCAACGATGAATAACCCATTTGCAAATTCCCCACTGATTTCCTGTGACTTAGTGAAAGTAGTCCTCACATTAAATGTCTTTATTACTTTAATAATTCCAAAAGGCCGTGTAGTTTACTTTTCATAAAATGGCAGTTACTTCCTACATACTGATTTATTTCGCTTTGAATTTCTACAGTCTTTTTCTTTTTTAACCATTTTTTATCCGGCTCATTGTTCTCGCTCCTATACTTTGAAAAAACGTTTTCACATGGACTTCGTTGACCCCTCTGTTCCAATCATTTCTACCTTTCGTGTTCTCCGCTCTCCTTTCTCTCCTCTCCTCTAGTGCTGGCCTGACATTTGTCTCTGTGCATGACTGTTTCTGGACCCATGCTCTTACGGTGGACACAATGAATAAGGTACAAACAGTCATCATATCATATCATATCACATCATGTTATGTTCTTTGTCTTATGTTGTGGAAATTTTTATATTTCCCTAGTGAGAAAGTGAATCCACAAATGAGTAACTGACAATCGTTGTCTTTTAAACTATTTATTTAACTATGAGGCAAACAAAAGAGAAGTACTTTAAAGAAAACAGCTGGACCAGACAACTCCCACATATGGCAGTTCTTAACGTGTGGCCCAGAACACAGGCATACATCATTAATTAAACAGTTCAGGTCCTACAGGTGGGGGGGAGAACAGATCCTCCCCCTTCCTAAGGAACACAACAGATCCCTTCCCAGCCTTGAGTTAGTTACGCATGATCTGAAGGAAAAGCTACAAAAACCTTATCCACCAGTCTAGCATAAACACTACCCATGTCAACCCACTAGCAATAAGTACTCTATTTTCTTTTATACCCTTTCCTCACTGCCTGAATCCATCTTTCAGCTGGTGTAAAGGTTCCTATTAAAGAGTCCAAACTGAAGTGCAGTGTCAGCCACTGTACTCTTGGGATCTGTTCAGGGTTTTAGCCAAAGTGACTCATTGTACCATTTGGTCCCCTCTCTGTCAGGTCTGTCGGGAACAGTTTGTCGCCCTGCACAGCCAGCCCATTCTTCAAGACCTGTCCAACTTCTTACTTTGGAAATACTGTACAGAGATGCCGTGAGTTCTCACACACACACACACACACACGCACACGCATTTATAGCCATGATAAATACAGATGGCATCCAGATTTATGCATGCTTTGTTCATCCACTCCATATCTACTTAGACATGTTAATCTCTTCCTACCGTGATGGTGCTGTGGAGTATTTGCTCATTATAACTGGATTTCTCTCTGTACTGCATATGTGAAAATGTATGGTTGAGAATATTATGGTGCATACACCTGAAGCATCAGTTGAACAAAAGGATTGAACTTTTCTATCATACCCACCAGAGGGTTAGAAAGTTGATTAGTTTTAATAGAGGGAAAAACTTTTCAGTGCACTTGTTTGTGACATTAGGTATGCGATTCATTTCTCTCTTCTGTTTTTGTTTTCAACAATAGCCTTTAGGTAGGGTTGCATGCTCTGTAGATCCTCTATCCGTGGAATAATTGGGCACCTTTGTCTCTCCACATCTCCACATCTTACTCCAATGTCAGCACACATCCCTTCACTACCACGCTAGCCTAGGCTCCACAAACTCATTATCGCCATAGACATACAGTAGGAGAGGAGGACATGTTTAAAGAGATATTTTCCCTCCCTTGACAATGAACTTTTAGTGTGCAATGGGTAAAAACGAAGTCAGGCAAAATATTGCGAGGAAAGAAGTACTAAGAGGCTACTGGAGTGTTGCAGTGTAACACGGTAAAAGCCCAATTACCCAGCCGCTGAGTGTTTGAAAGAACTTGTATCTGCTCTTGAAAGTGTCACGGCCCAATATTGGAAAGGTTATCACATTCAACTTTCTCAGGACTTGAGTTTGGCCTTTGAAGTGCTTTAGGTTTTCTTTCTATTCATGCCGAAAACAAAATTATTGCTGAAAAGTAAGTAGTAACTTAATAGTAGTAATAATGTTCTTTAAAAAAAAAAAGAAGCAATTTACCGTCCTTGTCACAAGCAAGCTAGTGGGCCAACACAATGCACATACACACTACACATTTTTACAGTTTATATAACATTAATAATTGCTTTCTGTTCCTTGGTTACAGTGATGACGTGAAGAAAAAGCGATACTTGGAGTACAGTAGGCTGCTGCTGATGTTGGCCAAGGTTCCCCAGACAGGTCAGTCTGTACCCCAAACACCTGACCTGGCTGTAGTTAGACATTTGTCTCTATAAAGCAGTGGTTATGAAACGCTTTGACCCATGACCAGTAAAAAGAACTGGTTCATAGCTTGTGGACTCCCTTATACAGGCGTGCACCCCCTTAAGGGCTCGCCGCTAGGTTGAGCACAGACTCTCCGAGGTGTTCGGGGAAGTCGCAGAGGACGACGCAAAATAGGCGGGGTTTTCAAAACCTCTAGCAGGACTACGTAATTTTCTTGTTGCCAGCAACGAAGATGCATCTGTCTGTCTGAGCTATGTTTATCATATAGGCTACACATATTGCCTACCTACAAGCTACGTGATTGTTAAAACACACCTGATATGCCTACTTGGTTGAAAACGGGTTTTCAAGCTAGGATTTTCCCCCCGATGTCGCGATACAAGCGTAAACTTGTGTTAAATAATTCAAGAGAGTTCAGACACACACCATATTAGTTTTTCCTCTATTTTGCCTTCCCTGCCTGGCTGGCTGCCTCGTTTCTGTTGGCCGCTCGTGTATTAATCACAACAGGGCCTTTATACAGGCAGGCATGACAGTCAGGCAAACCCTGACCAAAATAATCATTAAAAGTAATAAAATACCATTAAAAATATAAGGAACTTAATTCATAGACCATTCATCCAAATTAAATGTCCGGTACTGGCCCTTGGGACTGTGGTAAGATACAATTCTATAAGGTTCTATACTGTGATGCCACCTTCAAATTACTCACATTTTCATGTTTTCGTGAATAACTCGTGAACTGTTAAAACCTATAGTTTTTACTTTGTTGTTTGGCCTTAGTATTTCAGCATAAGAACATGGTTGTCTGTTGTCACGACCCTGCCTGTTCCCTGGTCTGTCTCTTGGTTTCCCTAAGTCTGTTTCCTGGTTTTCCCCTAGTCTGTT
>JAOEHI010030540.1:0-24653 GCA_025447815.1 Percopsis transmontana | reverse complement strand
AAAACCCTGTACACCACTGCCTGCCTCCCGTGCTCTGTCCTGCGTTTGGGTCACCGCTTACATACACCAACGTGACAGTATTGTTTAATAAATAGATGTTTGTAACAACAAATCATATGCCTATATGATAATAAACCTAGAAAACATCAATTGTATTGTGGCTGTTCCATATGGAATGCCAATTAAGTCAATATTAAATAAATAAGCCTATAAAATAAATCCTTAAATACATAAATGAGGCAATAAATAAATAGGTTTTTATTTCAAAATGTTTTTTTTTTTTAAAGGACTACTTATTTCAAGGGAATTTTATTTCAGAATGCCACATTTCTTTCTTTCAAGCCACTCATTTTAAAAATTGTATTTCATAATGCCATATTTCCATTCCATATATTCAAATGAATGGAGCGTGGTTAATTCATGATGTGACCACTAGCCTACATAAGCAAAACGCTGGACTCCATTGATTTTGTGGCTTAATTCAGTTAATGTTCTATGTATATAAAATGTCTTTGCAGTGAATCTCTTAATTATACCAATATTGTGCTTGTGAAACAGTTTGTGCCAATAGAAAAGGTATTAATAAAAGATCTTAATTGTATTTCCGCCGTGTCTACACAACCAGAAAATGTCCTAGTCAGCGTGAAGTTATAGTCTTAGTTAGTGTTCAAGGCATATAAACACCTTTCTTTTCAGTAAATATGTTACACCTAGGTTTCGTTTGAACAATGGTGGGACACATTAAGCATGGGGATCAGGGTCCTCCAATTCAAACACTTCATTTCTTGCATTCTCTCTGATGAATCTTTGCAGAATTTGTGACTTTTCTGCATCAATTTATGGTGGAAATGTCTTTAAATATATAAAGGAAAACACATTTTAGGCACCCGGTGACAATTCAAAATATAATGGAATATAATATAATGCAGTAAGGTTCTCAGGCAGTATTGCTTTCAAATGTTCTCCTGTAGATCAACTTTTCTCATTTAATATTATCCCTGCTGAAAACACATACATGATTACTCTTTTGTCCTCTTTTGGTGATTTTAAACAGTTTATCTTTTTATTCGTATTCCAGATCGGGATCTGTGAAACATTCTTAAAATAGTAGCCTACTTTTTGACAGGCCCAAACATTTGTTTATAGTTGTGGCAACCACGCTGTCACAAGCGATGTTCACAAGTTATGTTGCAATAAATAAATACAAATAATCATTAATCGATTTAAAATTACGCTGCGTAACCCATGTCAGTCAGCAGAAGTGTCCCACCCAGAAACCAGAAACCATCCTCTAGTTTCCGTTATTCGTATTAAAGGAGAGAGTGTGATTACGCACAGCATTATTGTTTTGGGCGAATTTGTAGTTTGTGTTGAACTTTTGTCCCGTTGTAGGTGTGTCACACATTTGAGGGAAACCAGTTTATCAACTCTTGGTCCCTCACACCCAGTAAAATGCAACATTTATTTAGGCTGGGCAGATAGTTTATATACCTGCAGAAATGCAGAATGGAATCACTTCACGATGAACCGATCCAGAGAAGCTCCCTATCTAATGGAAGGTGAGGTGTAGCCTATTTATAGAAAATATTATTTTTTGAATAATTTAAACATTGTTCTGTTCATTCAATATTTATTCCATTGGTGGTAAATGGTTACAACTCTGTTTTCTTTGCAGAATTGAGTATCCACAATGTTAGCCTGGAAAATTCAGAAAACCAGAAAATCCACAGGACACAGGACTTTAGCAGCTCCAAAGCCCTGGTGGTTCGCAGAGGAGCTCCATTCCGAATCACCCTGCACCTCAAGGGCAGACCGTTCAACGTCCGGACGGACACTGTCATGATCAGAGTTCTGCTAGGTATTCAATTGGATTTCGACTTAAAACTGAACTATGAACATGTGCGATTCGCAATTTTGATAAATCAGGGACTGACTAAAAATATTCTATTCTTTTCTTCTAGTTAATTCTTGTATTAAGGCTTAAATCTTATTGTGGTTGTTTCAAGATAATTGACTTCGAATTATGATAAATGTAGACCTACTTGTTTCAAGGAATCTTATCAAGTAGACTACATTTTTATTGCTCTATTGGTAGCAGATTAATTTGTTTTAAATGTAATTGCTTACATTAAGAATTTTTGCAGTGTAACGTAGCCTACTCCCAGTGAGCACCTCGGATATAAAGGAAGGTTAAGGACTAGTGACCACTGTGTGCATACACATACCATTAAACTTAACAGTGCAAATGTATGCAGCTGCCCTGATTGGAGCGCCAACATTAAAAGACAATCAATTAATCTTCATTGACAATTACTGTATAATGGTGTGAAAATATCTACCTTTGCTTAACTTCCAGGTCCCCTGTCTGTGACAATACCTGTCGCCTTCTCCAAGGATGACGCGCCCTCCCTTTGGAGTGCTTATTTCAACACAGAGACTTCAAACCCCCAGTTCCCAACCATAACCATCCGTTCCCCAGCCTCTGCTCCTGTGGGGACGTACACACTTCATATGTTTCTGTTAAATCAGAGGGGCAAAAAGAGCTACAGTGTCGGCAACTTCGTCCTGCTCTGCAACCCCTGGTGTCGCGGTACGTCAACATGTTACGTAACAATAAATAGACTCCACGGAGGCGATGAGGGCTAATCAACACAAATATTTAGTTTTTTTGTTTTGTTACATTTGTAAGAAAACAAATTGAAATATTGGGACACAAGATGTGCTTCCTTGTGACTGAAAAGCTGAATGTGTTCAAGCAGAAATACGGATTTGGAATGCAATTCTTGTACTGAACATAACACAAGTATTAACACTAAAAGCTTAATAATAGTCAGTGAGAACTAAAAGTCTCATGTCAATATGTTTACCTCATGGAGTCTGTGAAATGTTATTTATGGTTACAGAATGTATTTCTATCAGGCAAAAACATTTACAAGCCTAACAATGTGGAAAAGACTCGTTAGGACTTAATTGAGATCAAACTCCTATGGACATTGGCATGTTTATCTTGCAGAGGATGCAGTGTTTGTTCCTTTTGAGGACCAGAGAGAGGAATATGTCCAGACTGACTCCGGTTTGCTGTATATTGGCACAGCTGTGAACATTGTCTCCAGACCATGGTCATTTGATCAGGTGTGTATAGAATACATTAAAGTAAAATGTCCATTTTAAGACCCCAGTCATTTTAAATGATCTATTTATGCCTTAGATTTAACCTTCGATTTTTCTTAGATTCTATCTGTGATCTTGCTTTCTCTTGAATCATATCAAAACAATTATTCAAATTCCTTAAACCATCTTAAATATAGATATTATATTGTTTTATCAAAACGTTTACAATTACAGAATGAAAACCTCATTTCCCCCCGCCCCCTCTTTCTCTTTATTTTATTTCAATCTGATTAAATAGTATGAGCCAGGAGTACTGGAGGCCTGTCTTGACCTCCTTCAAGTCAGCCCTCAGCACAGTAAGAACCGGCAAGAAGACTACCTCTTGGATGCAGACCCCGTGTACATCAGCAGGGTTGTGTCTGCCATGGTGAGTGTTTACCAACTTTGTCTTGTTATTTTGATGTCAGTCCAACGCTGGCAATGCATGATTGTAAACGATCATGATTTTAACTCATAACTATAATGTTGCGTTTGTGAAGACTTGCTCCTGACGCTGCTGCCCTTTAATGCAGGTTGTGACTTGAATTTTGTGAGTGTTCTGTAAAGTAAACACACCCACACACATGCACCTACGACACTGGAAGTAAGAATTACTATGGAAAGAACATCGAGTTGAATGTTGCATTAATGTAGCCAAACAAAGTGATTATTAGGTCCCCCTTTAGGAAATATTGTTCAGAACTGTGAATGGAATATGGTGAAATATAATATCTCTTTTCCATGTAGATCAACAGTGAAGATGACCGTGGCGTGCTGAAAGGGAACTGGTCTGGCAAATACAAGGATGGTGTGAACCCTGCCATGTGGACGGGTAGTGGGGACATCTTGAGACAATGGGCATCCTCTGGCTTCAGCCCAGTCAAGTATGGACAATGCTGGGTTTTTGCTGCTGTCATGTGTACAGGTGAATATTTTGATAATACTGTCTGTAGTTTTCTAGACCATTAATCAGGCACACCATGAGAACTGGGGCCCCTGAGTAGGTTTAATAGCAGTTGATAAATACATTAACATATTTACAGAAAGAAAGAAAGAACTATAAAGAAAATCACATTGGTTTCTGAGGACTGAAACTGAGAACCAGTTTCTAAAATAATTAACTATAAAATATACTGTATAAAACTGACATTCATATATTGTAAACTTGTCAACATTGAAGCACATTCTGTACTAGTTTGTCTAACTGTATATGTTGCGTCATATTTCCTGTGACGCAATGTTCAGACAGAATGTACGGTATGCTTGTATTATCCATGAGTGTTTTTACGAGCATGTGTTTTATTTGTGTCTCGTAGTCATGAGAGTTCTCGGCATTCCATGCCGTGTGGTCACAAACTTTAACTCTGCTCACGACACCAATGGCAACCTAGTGATCGAGGAGTTTTACAGCGAGACGGGGAAGAAACTACCTCAGAGCAAAGACAGCGTATGGTCAGTAGTGACGTAATATATAATCACGATTTTTTACACTGTTTTTATAAACAACTATATACAGTATTTAATTTTTTTTACCTTGCTCATCATGGGACTCAATGACACAATAATATGTAATGTAGCCAGTTAAAAGAAATATATTTACATGAATTACAATATGTTAACCGATAGCAACAGATTGAAAGATTCACTGTTTTGTAATACGGTCTGTTCTTCTTTCTAACAGGAACTTCCATGTCTGGGTGGAGTGTTGGATGAAAAGAGGCGATCTGGAGACTGGAATGGATGGCTGGCAGGTTCTGGACCCAACCCCCCAGGAGAGGAGCAGTGGTATGTAGGAAAGAGGTTCTATTGTTTTTTTTTTATATTGCCATACGTCATCCCACATTGGTACTCACCCAACCTGCTTCCTCCCCTGTTCTGTCCTACAGGAGTGTTTTGCTGTGGCCCGGCCCCGGTCAGAGCCGTCCGGGACAGGCGTGTAGACCTGGCCTATGACATCCCCTTTGTCTACGCCGAGGTGAACGCGGACGTCTGCACGTTTGTAGTGAGGCAGAATCAGGTGCTCAGCTACAGCACAGACAAGCAGAGAGTGGGATCACTCATCTGCACCAAGGCAATCGGCAATCCCAGGCCGCAGAACATCACAGCAAACTACAAACACTTAAAAAGTAAGCTTCACTGGCCATTATGTACTGTACTGTCGTCATTCATCTGGTTCCTCAAACTCAGTGGTTGTAGCATAACATAATGGCATAAAAAATATAAACACCATTGGAAAAAAAACGTTTATGATGGATGGATTAAACTATATTAATAAAAAAAGTACTTTTAAATAACCACGTGACTACCAAATAACCTTCTCGCCAAACCCACTTTGAGCTCCACTGCCCTAATGTTTGAAGGTTAATAAAAAGGTGCTGGCTTATCGATGTATCGTTTATAAAGCTTGTTTTTATCCTTTTAATCCAGGTCCTAAAGCTTCGGTTAGTTCGAGAAGTTCCACGATGTCATCTTCACTTCGCTCAAGAGGCTCAACCATGTCAGAAAACTCAACATTAAGCAGAAGTAAGTTACCCTAACCGTGACCTAATTGTAAGACTTTTGAACAAATTCACGTGATTTATCAACTTAAATCTTTGGCGTTGCTCTGAATATATTTCATAGAGCAAGCACACAACTAAATGCATTCGTGTTTATCTGCAGGCTTGCCCCAAGGTTTATCAGTCTATTTGAGGCTGGAGAAAGGTCCCATTGTCGGGGAGCCTATCCTGTTCACGGTGACAGTAAACAACAATGAGAAAGTGGCCAAGGTGATCAAGGAGAATCTCAATGCCCAAGCCAAAGAGTACAACCACAGCCCCTCAGACAGCTTCTGGGAGACCCACAACTTAATTAGATTGGCACCGCTGGAAGGTAAAGCACTTTCAATAAATGAGTTAAATACAAAAAATAACACACAATTTTTTTTGTCACATTTGAGTGTTTTTGTGAACATTTTGTGAATGAGTTTTAGATCCTCTCTCCATTCCTCTCCTTAGCTAAAGTGGTGCATCACCAGATAAGCCCTGCCCAGTACGAGGTTGTCGGAGGTGATCTGATAAACCTTGCCGTTGTCCTGAAAGATGAAGCCAGCCAGGAGAGGGTGCTAGCCTCAGAAGAGTTCAATATTGCTAGACCACAGCTGAACATTAAGGTACCCAAGACCCAGATTAGTATTCAACAATAGGTAATCCTGTGGCATCTGGAGAGCTGGGTGCCATATGATCACTGGTTGGAAGTACAATTACAATTTACAATTAGGTCATTTAGCAGACGCTTTCATCCAAAGCGATTTACAAAGCAAAGTAATATATTACGAGGGAGAAAAAAATTACAAAATATGTGACATGGTGTTTTTTAATTAAGGAGGCTAAAAAACTATTTGCACTCTTGCAGTCTCTTTAAATATACTATCAAAAAATATGACAAAGTATCAAAATTATATCTGTGCCTAGCTAGAAGGCATGTAAAGACACCTGAATGTTCATACAGCTGACAGTTATTGTTACTATACATATTATAATAATAATTGTAGCTAACAGTTGTCTTTTTCCCCCCAGATAACAGATGAATACGCCATTCTACCTCACAGAGAATGCATTGCGCTCGTGACTTTCACCAACCCATGTTCTAGACCAGTGAGTGGAATGCTGAGTGTTGCCAGGGCTGGTCTGATCCAAGGCAAGGTTCACTTTAGGTAAGAATGCTTTCAACCTTCATCATCTATTTTTCCATTGTTCCATGGCAAATGCATTGAGTAATCTAACCTGTGATGAAGCACATGCAATAATAACAACCTTTCAGTTGATTTAATTGATTGAAACAAACAATGTTAAAACATAGGAGTGTCCCTTTTTTAAAGGAATGTAAATTAGGTACCTCGATGTAATGTCTTATGTGTTTTATTACTAGAACTAGTATAGTATAGTAGTATAGTAGTTAGGAGTGGTGCATAGTTTTCATCTAGTACTGTCACACAATTTCATATACATGTAACATTAGGGCTTTGCCTCCAGCACTGCCATTGTGTTTGAATATGAATATGAATATGAATTCTAGACACACACTGGACAATGCACAAATGCACTGTCTGGTATGTTATTGGGAACCCATCTTCAGGGTTTACTGGTTTACTGTTATTATCATACCATTTGCCAGACTCAACATTTTGCAACTGTTCTTTTTTCTCTCAATGTAGGATGCCTCCAGTGCCACCAGGGGGCAGAGCACTGCAACGCTTTCCTTTCCTCCCTATGATGGTGGGAACAAAGATGCTGCAGGCCAGCCTATCTCTTTCCAACAATACTGTGATCAGAGGCTTTAAGATGGTCTCTGTCAATGCTGCTTAGAGGCTGGTCAACGAAACGTACTGTGTTGTTTGAGCCATTACTGTTGCTTTATGCTAAAATATGACTTTTAGCATACATCACTATTGTTTGTTTCTCTTCTGAAACACAGTTTTAACCAGCCTGTTTATTGGTTTTAGCGTCATCTTTTATAGAAATATATTCCTCTTTATTTGCTTGAATATTTATGTTTTTATTTATTGTTTAATGTAATACCTTTGGTGCTTGAAAATATAGTTGAATCATCACACACCTTTTTCTTTGTTATATTATTTTATGTTGTATCAAATGCATTTTTATACTGAATGTTTTGAATGTAAATTAGTTTTCTTTGTTTATATCATTTTGAAATTAAATAATAACAGTGTAATACATATGTGGTTTCATAATAATTATAAATATAATTACACATTGCATTATTTTTTTAATATATATATATATATATATATATACAGTATATTATTGAAAAAATTATTATTTTGCAGCCCACTGTGTTAAATAATAAAAACAAAGTAATGAAATAAGTCAACTTTGCCTGAATGCAATTAACTTATCTTTATTAATCTATGTCCGTCATAATAAATCAACAATAAAGCATTATATACAAATTGTAGCTAAGCTGACAGGCAGTGTAATAGGCACATGCACAACCATACCACTTCAACTATATTACACAGAGGTTTTTCAGACAACCAATGACAGAACACACAGAGGAGTTTAAACCTGACAGCATATACAACTCAAACAATCAAAATGAATAGTTCAAGCTCTAGCCTATTATACAGCATCTTCCAGACTGGTCTCTTATCAAAATATTTCTTATGAAAAATGCATATTTTATGTTGTTAAATTTGGTTTTAGTATGCTAGCATCCCAAAACATCTGTGATTTTTTCACTGACCAATAAATAGCAGGTTATAATCAACAGCAAATGCAACAGCTTCTAACAATATGAGGGGGGTTATTTCATATTTAACAAGCCTCTAAAATATAGTAAAGATGTAATCTATTTCAACTTTGTCAGGTTTTGTTTATGATTATTTTTACAGAAACAGTATTAGTGGAAAATAAAATTGTAGTTAATTTATTTCAAAATTTTCCAAAGCAGACTATTTTTTTCAGGGGAAAATATATTCAGGTTTTCAGTGCAAGACTTTTTGTGTAAAAAAGTGGGAAACCTCTCAGAGAGTCTGTATATTGTTATAGAAAAGGGGAAACAAGTATTTCAGTTCCCTGGGGGTTATAAAATGATGGTCTTTTAATGTTTTTTTTTATAGGCCTTTTGTGAATGTCCTTGCTTCAAAATCATCACAGGTCCTTTTGGTTTGGGGTCAAGCTGTCCTTTGGGTGCTGATTAATATTCATCCCTAAACATTTGAAAATCGCCAAGAAATTACAATACTAAGTACAGGTCAATGTTTAGGGTCAACTCTATCCATTAGCCCCACCAATGAAGAAAGGAGGAGGTTGCGTGATCAGACATTGATGGCTGGTGCCCTCTAGAGGTAGTCCAGCTCCAGTGCATGGCTGAGCGCCTCCAGATCCGCCCGGCATGACACCCTCCAGAATGGCATATTCTTCTAGAACAAAACGAAGCAATGAAAGCTTAATATAAAACCCTCATATGCCCTTTTCAAAAAAATTGATTAGTAACATTAAAAAACAATGCTCGGAAGTCCAAGAACTACTACTAAGATCTGAAGGTAACTGATTAGTTCAGGTCAAATTTTCAATGGTCAGAACCGTAAAAAGAGGACAATTCGAGTTTTACCTTCTTGGCCACTGTCTCTTCCTCCACCCCGTCTCCAACTACGACATACACCGCTCTCCGACCAAACCGCTGAGAGACACGCTCAAAACAGCTCTCTTTCCCTTCAAAAGCACAAGTGTGATAAGTACTTTAGAAAATCTAATAAAAAATATGTTTTAGTATATTTTGGTTTATAGAAGTGTAAGGATAATATATTTTCCCAATGCCTTTCTAATCCACCCCCCACCCCCCCTTGCTGGTTTGTACTTTTTTAATACTAAAAAACTGCAATGAATTTTCAGTCCTTACCTGTCTTGGTGGCGCTGTATATGTTTTCTATGGGGAAGGCTGAGGCCAGGCCATATAGTAACACCTTGGAGAGGGCTGGGATGAGCTGAGTGGTGGTCACCAGCACATTCACACAGTTAGGCCTACAAGGACAGGAAACACAGTTACATTACAGTAATACATGCCTTATGATTATGGATCTTGTATTAAGATGTAAGTAAACTTTAACAAATACAAGATAGCTACTGGAGAATTTTTTTACAGCACTCGTTATCAACTGTTTTTGAAGTGGTTCATTGCTTGTGACCCAAGGGAGTTTGGGTTGTGAGCTATAAACCATAAATGTAGACAAACACTGACCAAGATAAAAAAATAAAAATTGTAACCATATACATACTTAAACAATTTTACATTTAAAATATTAGCAGAGATTATTTAATAATCATCTTCCAATCATCTAATGGCTCCCCAAAAAGCACATTGTAATCCTGGGGAGTGAAAACCACCAGTTTACAGTAGGTTAGTGTGAATTTATCTGGAAATGTGAGTTCTGTTGACATAAACAGACCTGGAGTTGATCAGCGCCAGGGCCTTTAGTGCTTGTGTTAGCCACAGGTCTGTTAGAACCTCCATCTCTCTCCTTAACTGTAGCCACTCCTCCCTCTTGGGGCTGCCCAGCAAACCTGCCAATCAGGAAGAGGTTAAATCATGATGGACAGTTTCATGGAAACCAAAGGCAAACGTGATCTGAACCCTTCTAGTTTGGGTGCATATTTCAGTTCTTATTTACCGAGACATTGCAAAACTATGTTTTGAGAGCAGGGCAGTCTCCAGTCTCTGAATGGACAATTCTCACACAATAATCTCTAGCCAAAACCTCAAACACATGGTTTCCAACATAAAGCGGCCAGCCGTAATCAGCAGTGCCTATGAACAGCCAACTCTGCACAGTTCAACTTGGCGGGTCGGTCTGGTCTACAACCTCTTAATCAGCATGTTGGAAACAAAGGAACTGCAAAGATTCTCTCACTGAAACTAAATATTAACAATTTTTTTGCCAGAACTCAAATTAGCCACCATTTTCTAATGTGAGAATAAAGCGTTGTATGTTGTGGATGGGCTTCCTGTCTTAGATACAGTATATACAGTATATTTTCATTATTATATTATTCAACCTACTCATTGCTGACCACTAGAGCTCACTAGAGACTGCCACCTCCACCTCCAGCTCTAGTTTTCCTGGAGGCAGCTGTATGAATTCAGCGAATGTGCTCTATATATTGTTACGTTAAATTGAAACCAAACCCACCCCCAACATTGTTCTTGTATGTGTTGTAGATGTCCTTTACTCGACGGTATCGGAAGGCAAGTTTCCTCATCCAGTCAACGCCTCCATGAACACCCGAACCCAGGCACAGAGAGCCGGCCCCTGCAGGGCTCTGGAACCCGTCTGTTCCAAAGTTATATGTGCTGCAGAACCACAACAAGCAAAATAATCAAAAATTTAAAAAAATAATTCTAATAAACAAAAAGAGATTAATGACTATAAATTCTATGAATGTAATTTTCATTGAAAAGTAAGTGTTGCATTCACCATAACTGCAGAAGAGAAAAAAACGAGCCAGCATACGTGGCAATAAAGCAGTATTTATTAATTACTTCTCCGAAAGCGCTTCAACAAATTTATGCAATAAAATGTCTGGAGTAGGAGGGACAAAGAGAATGATAAAGAGATGTTTTGATGAGAAATGAGAGTTTTGGAAATCCTCCAACATATTATATGGCTAGGTAAGCGTACAAAAAATAAAACCCACACAGGCATCACATACACATACAAACACACACACACACACACACACATAAAGACGACGGCAGAGGCTTTACCTTAGGTCCTGGCCATTGTCGTCTGACGCCACGTCATCAATATGGACCTGGTCACATTCCTGGGAAATGAAAAAGAAAGCGGATATTTCAAGCTGTGCACGGAGATCTGTTTCAGACCAGAGCTCTGTACAGACAGGTCTCTCCTCTGTAGGAGAGCCTCCAGGAGTCATAGAAGCTAAGGAAATACTGAAAAAATAGCTCAAGTACATGGCAAGACTAGAGAAAATACACTGCAGAGACCTGGGACAGAAAGGCGCCAGATTAGCGAGAGAGGGCATGGTAAACAGTGTTGAGAAACCATCGCTTGGCAAGGCCAACGTAACCGTGGAACCGTCAAGGGCTTCACGTTCATACCAGCCGTATGTTGTTTACTGATTGAGTCATATATAGTTGTTTTACATGTTGTATAGTTGTTTTACATGTTATTCCTGTTTGTGAGGATATGTCAGAACACATATAAATACACATCCAGCTACCAACAGTCTGTTTTTCTCAT
This sequence comes from Percopsis transmontana, assembly GCA_025447815.1. Lineage (NCBI taxonomy): Eukaryota > Metazoa > Chordata > Actinopteri > Percopsiformes > Percopsidae > Percopsis > Percopsis transmontana. The sequence continues at coordinate 12,742 of JAOEHI010030540.1, read as the reverse complement.
TACTTTTCCCTTCTATTCTCCTCTATTCATTCAGGTCTAGCTTTGAGCCTCTAAATCCGTCTCTCTCTCTCTCTCTCTCTCTCTCTCTCTCTCTCTCTCTCTCTCTCTCTCTCTCTCTCTCTCTCTCTCACACACACACACACACACACACACAGGACTCCATGCCATAACTCCTCCAACTTGTCACAGAGTGACCCCAGAAAGGACGAGGCCCTCCTATCACCTTTCAGCCATTTTGAGACAGTGGAAGACGCTACCTCATCAGCCTTCTATTCTTCTATGCCTCCATCCATAGACCCACCGCCCACTCAGGTACCATCAGGCCCTAAAGTGTAGCAGGATACTAAAACTAAAGCACTCAGACACACATCTGTTTCACTCTGCATCATTCTGGTTTGGCAACGGAGTGGAACTATAGGCCGTAGTAAACATGGCTATATCAGTTTCTCTGAAATAGGACAGTTTCCTCTCCGACTTTGACCTTAAATAGACCTGAAAGATATACTCCTTGATTTCCGGACTGAATTTCCCGTGTGCAACCAGCATTGCAGCAAAATTGTTGTTTTGGTTTGAAACTAAGAGTGCATGAATGGCTCACACTGGCAGGGGCTCCTCAACCCTCAAAAACTCCTCAAAAACAATTTCTTAACTAACAACACATGTGTAGATGGGTTTCCAAACATGAACAGTGATCTTAGAGAGTAAATCTGCTGTTCTTGGGGGGCTAGGGCGTGTACATACCTTGAAGGTCATGGAAATTACATTGTAATGATGTGACTGTGACAGCGAGAGCAATCTTTATTAGTGGCTGCTTACAGTGAGAGAATGGACAACTTAATACAACTACAAGACCTAACAGGAGTTGTCAGCCGGCTGTGGCCTAGGCTACTGTTGACTGCTGATTTACTGGAGATCTGACAACAAAAGAGGGGTTTGTAAATGGTTTTGTTGGCCTCCATCCCTTCTCTTGACTGTTTCTCCTCCCATTTGACTAATTGTCCTCTTGGAGAAACAGACACACACCTATAATTAGAGCACAAAGTCATCTTGTTCTTTCTCTCTCTCTCGCCCTCTCTCTTCCTCTCTCTCCATCTAATCCTTTTCTTTGTCCGAACAAGGCAGAGGAATGTGGGATAAAAAGCCTATATTTTCTTAAATCACTGACAGGTAGTAAAACTACACTTTAATAACCCTTGGAATATTATTAGAAAAATCATAACTCTTCTCGGGGGTTACATCTATGCCTGTGTTATCAGTGCTTGATTAATACTGTCACAATGATCACACTGCAAATGTCAGATGGTGACATAAATTCACCTTACAGTATATGTAGGCCAAAGCCCTGGACCTCTTGGAAAATTCTGTATTAGGTATTACGTAACATAGGACTGATAAAAGTTAAGGGGGCTGCTACTGCACAATGGCTTGCACTGTATATTTTGCCAGCTAGGGAAACAGTCCCAAAATGTCATTAGCCTCTTGCTAGGCTGTTCAGGGAAGATTTTCCTGTTATACCAGTCCATGCTATTGGTTATATGTTCAGAGGTTTTCCACCTTGGTCTCACTTATCGTAAAGCGTAGATACTGGAACCTTAGAGACTGCTGGTAGAATTTACAGAAAGGAAGGAGTGTAGGGTGATATTATATTAATATATTACTGTAAAAGGCGACAAAATGTCCGACAAGTATAAGGTACACCATACAAAAAACATCTTGTAAAAAATATATATAATAAAAAAAACTTACCTCCAGATCATTGAAAAAGAGTCTTGAGTCAGCCAGATTGAAGATCATTTCCTCCATCCATAGACCCAAAGATACTGCCTTGGAAGAGTCCTACAGTGGAGACAAACACACACATATTACAGTATTAAATTGTTTCAGTTAACAGTTCACAACCCTTTGTAGTCATGCCAATTACTTCTTCACAATGTTTATCTTTGGTTTGGCTTCTGTAGTTCTTCATTATATCAGCAAATGTTGGGTCATGCGTCATCCAAGTCTAATTCTTGTCAATCAAAACTGTGCGCGCTGTTAATCCCCTAATTATTGGAAGAGAGAAAACGGTTTGACTTCAGATTATGTAACAGTATGGTATGGCCTCAGGGCTGACACCTCCTTTACTGAGTAAAAAAAAGTCAAAAGAGACGCATAAGAGGTCTGGTATTTTGAACCGGGTGGTAAATCAAATTTTACCGTCATTATTCATGGAATTATCCTCATCTTGTCATTGTGTCCGCCAGTCTGTCTCTGAACAACCTTATATTCACGTCTCGTGCCAAAACGTCAGTTGGATTGCCACAAACAGGTTCCATCAGCAAGAGAGGGAATGGGTTATTATTTACCTGTCAATCATTTGTCTTATTAGGCCTATAATTACTATCTGACCTGCTTCTTTCCATCTACAGTATGAACTCCAACGCTATTCTGCCATTACTGTAAATACACTGCACAAAGAGTGTATTAAACACCTTACAAAATGCACATATTTCTCCCTTCAACCTAACTCCCTTTGTTGCTATCCCTCCACTGGAATTGATTTTAAAAGGAACATAAGTGAGGGTAGTTTTCACCCAAATTCACTCGATCATGTCTTTCAGGAGAAAACGCAGGGGTCCCTAATATATACACTGACGGATTCCCCCTGTTGTTTTTGTTTCTTTTTGAGTATTTTCTTGGCGTGTTCATATCTCTCTCATAACTGCACACCACAGGGACTCTCTCACTTAAAAGAAAAGTGTAGAATTGCACAGTTGCATGAACAACTGGGTATAGTTCGCACTTTTTCCTTAATTACAAAATTATAAATCATTCCCAGGTGGCAGCATGTACACCGCAAACTGCAGACTCTGGATTGTTGAACAGTGTATTGTTGTTGCAGAGAGAAGAAAAGCAGGTGTGTATGTATATCTGTATGTGTGTGTGTGTGTGTGTGTGTGTGTGTGTGTGTGTGTATTGTCTCATTGGAAGTGGTAGTTTGTCATTGGCAGAGAGCGCTGAAGATGTCAGCCAAAGGTGAACATCAGATTAGTGTGTCTGAGATGTCAAGGCTGTGTGCTTCCTGGAGCACACCTTCTCAAATTGTAGCTATGGGTTTGATGGTTTGAGAGGGCTGGCTGAGAAGAACAGAGGATGGCAACGCGGCAACGGGGTCAAGGGGTACTAAGCGGGAAGTAATGAGAAAAACTTGGCATAGAAAAAGGGGGCATGTTGAAGGGAGGTGATGATAAGGTGATGAATAGAACAGAATGAAGAGGAAAGAAAGAGGAGGGATAAAGAGGTTTAAAAAAGGGGGTGTTCCAAATAGGGGATGTACTCCGCGTTGATAATTGAGATAATTATCTGTAATCACCCTCCTCAAAAGACCAAGGTACTTTTCACACAGAGGAAGAAATAGTGAAGGTCCAGCCTCTTTCTGGTAATCCCAGAAAAGAATTTGACAAGAACAAAAAAATATATAAAAAAATGAAACACCATTCATTTGTGCTATGTGGGGAATGTAGAATATTAAAAAAACATATCCAGGGGAGGGAATTCACACACTAAAAAGGACAGAACAGGGTGCCCGTGCCATGGGTGATCGATGAGATAATGGAAGAGAAGGAATGGTTTGTTACACCTCATGCGGAGCTCGGCTCACTTCTGGCTTGTGAAAACAAATATCTTTAAACGGGGTCATTAGTCATCTCTGTTCCTTGCAAACACTTTTAGTTTTCTATCAGCCTACCACTGGAAGAGCTGATGCATTTGTAACTAGGAAAGCGTAGCGGGAATAACTGAATAACTTCTTCCCTGAAGCTGACAACATCGACTGTGAAACCACACTGGGCATGGAGATTCACACAGATTTTCCACTTTGCTGCTGTGCTCAGAGCTTCAATCTATCTGAACTTGACCCCCCTTTTTCACTGACCTTTTTATACCAGATTAGCTTTGTGTGTTGCGCTACACCTCTCAAGAGTTTCACAAAGCGTATTTCATTAAAGCTGCATAGGACAACTTGGCATATCGGTGGCACAATGTGGTCATGAAACGCAACAGAATTGTTTGATAGCTGTCATATTCATTTGACTTTAAGATGACCTGCTTTCGACACTGTCAATGCAGAAATCATATGAGGCATAACTTTTTCACAGCAGAGATGGAGAAACCAGAACCTCCTGTCCTAAAATAACAGTTCAAATAGGTCAAATGTTACGTTGTTTCACTGGGGCTGATAACAATTAAAAGTTACAATTTTGTTACAAAAAATTAAATAAAAGTGACCCTATGCAGCTTTAATTTAGCTTAACAAACAAACAATTTTTCTCAAACAAAAAATACTTACATGGTGCCATGTTAGCAATAATCTTCATTATCCTATTCTGTTCCTTAACAGCAAACTTAACCCAAATTATGACTAGACATCTACAATGCTACAATACTAGTAAGTCTAATATTTATACTCAGCAGATGCATCTCGATTTGCATTTCCTGTACAATTTTTCATGAAGAGTGGCTTTGTCTTCTGTAGACATGAATTTAGCTGTTCCTTCTTATATATATAGTTCACTGTAAAAGTGATAACCATCGAAGCAGAGCCCTCTTCATGTGTTGTCATATTTAATCTCCCATATCTGCTCTTTAAGTCTTTGTTGGACCAAGCCATTCTCTCTGCGTTTATTAGAGAATAAAAAGGCATGAAATGTTGTACAATAGTGACATATAATATTGCTGGCTTGTCAGTGGAACTGGCCATATATACTTTCAATTGATTATCTGCTGTCGGTCTTTCAGTTCCTCGACTGCATGTTCAAGTTCTGAAGTCAGCGACTGAGCTCTTGGCCTCCATGTCTGGTAAGTGGGCGGGATCAGGAATTTTTGTCCTATAATTTTGTCACATTTCAACACATTTGCTCTCTCTCCCTCTCTTACGCCACCCCCCCGCTCCCCCTCAAAACAAGAAGAAAAAGCATGCATGGCCTGGCAGAGCTGAACCGATCAGAGAAACAGAGTGTTGTGACTCTCAAACTCCCATCAGCCTTGTGTCGACCCACCAGGGGCCCGTGAGAATTCAAAACACAGACCTGAGCCAAAAACAAGAAACGCACCACCCTAGTCAGTTGCCTGCCTGTTGCGTAAAGGTCCTGCTGGCTGTCAATCACCCTGCAGGAGGCAGGGCCGGCCAAACAACCCCGAAGCATTAAGTCAAGAAACACGGGGTCATGCAGGGAAAACAGCCAGTGTGTGAAAATGCTCATGGATGAGACCCAGAGGTCAAGTACACAGCTAAGGCAATCAGCCCTTTGTTGGCGAGTCAAAGCACAGGTTTTTTTTAAAAAGGAACGTGGCAAGGCTGATTTGTTGTACCTAAATGTAGGTTTTGCGCACAGCGTATCTCCAGTAGAATCAGCCCATGGGTTAGGAGTTCCAAAGAATCCCAAAGACAATTGGCTCATGACCCCCGCCCTCAATGCTAGCTCTAGAACCCCCCCACCGCTTTGAAAACTGCTGCAGTTAACGTTGTAAAGCTCTACCTTGCCAAATCGTGTAGAGAAGGTTCCTGTGAGAAGAGAATGGAAGATGATGATGGTTTCATCCAGGTCCCAGATAAACACTCGCTGCAATAAAACAACAGACAATAAAACAACATTAGCCTTGCCAAAGTACTTCTGTGTGTGTGTGTGTGTGTGTGTGTGTGTGTGTGTGTATGTATACCTCAATATCAGAATCCAGTGGAGGGGCGGGGTCAGTAACTCTTTTCCTTCCCCTTAACTTCCCATCTGAAGCTCTTCTGCTGGGGACCCCCTCTTCTTTACCCGGGGTGGGAGGGCTAGGGGGTGGGTGGTACTCTCCTGAACACACACACACACATTAGTGGGAGATCAATTCTGAAATAAATTACCATACTAATTACTTTCCTCCAAAAAGAAAAAATTATAAGAGGGCATTTATGCCCTTGTTTTACCTGTTTGAGACTCTGGGCTGTGATTGGGCAGAATAGCAGGGTGATCTGGGTGCTGATAGGCTAATGGAGCTGTTATGGCAGCAGGGCTGATGTTGGTGCTGGTAATGTAAGGACTGTTGTAGTGATGGGAGTTATAATAGGGAGAGTATTGACTCTGACTGTAGTTGGAATATGCAGAAAAGTCCTGATGAGAGAAACAAATTAGAATTAGCTTTCGAACAAATACCAAAAACATGTACGATTATTCCAAATAATTGAATGTCAAATTAAGCATGATTAAAAGAACAACTTTGAAAGATATCAGACCTCTTTTAAGACTTAGCACGTCATGTTAATCAGGTCCATATTGCAACACTTTTACAGACCGGATAATAATAATACACATTAAACACAGGTGCAAATATTTTTAAAGCAACTGTATTTTTATGGCAGTTAAAACTAGATGAAGTTGGGATACTGACTTGTTGGGCGGTGTTGAACGGGGTTGAACCTGTGATGGCGTTGGTGCCTTGGAAAATTCCAGATGAAATACTGCCGCCTGAGAAATTAGAACATTGATAAATGTATTAACAACATGAATAAAAGAAATACAAATTCAGGTGAAGTTTTTTGTTGTGAGCTAAAGAGGAGGAATATTTAACTCTGTGACTCGCTATCATGACAGCTCACGGCGGGGGGAGCTGTGAGGTTGATTTACAGACGAAACACCAATACCACCAATACAGACAATACAGGTGGGAAAGTCTAATACCTGCTGCTGCTTTCCTGGAACCTTATCAGTCTTATCTAACTAAAGCAGGAATGTCACCCCCCCCACACAGCACACTACAACATTCTGTATTCTCTTGGTTTCTCTTTATGAAGTGCTCAACCAGTAGAGTTTGTTTGCATTTGTTAAATACAATACAATAGCATTTAATTACGGTTGGAAGATGTATCAACAATGGAAGCCCCAGCCCAATGTTAAATATGATCTATATCCCGTAAGCTATATAAAGAGTAACCTGTGTCCTACACATCCATCTATACATCCATACATCCTTTATGCATTAGCTTGTTAACTAACTTAGCTTCTTGTTTGTATGCATCCCTCTATTTAACATCTCTTCATGCCTTCATCCATCCCACAGTGAATGACAAACAGGAGAGAGCTGACCACACAGAACTTTCAAAGGACAAACCAACAGTCTTCAAAGCAACAAGATGAAAAATACAGGAGGTTGTTCAAGTAAACAGACAGACTTCCCAAATGGGGTATCCAGACCATAAAGCAGTATATTTGTATAAATGTGTCTTTTCATTTGTACATCTGTTACAATTTTGGGTCGCTTATTATATTTAGAATATTTGTGGGGTTTTGTGTACATAAGTGTTTTGGAATAGAATATAGAGTGTAAACATAACTGGCTAGTACCTTAAATATGACCATAACTGGGTTATGAGGCAATATTTAGAAATACCAATGTATATGCATGTAAATGTTGCCTTCTAGCTTGCTCTCAAGCATACAGGGGAAATATTGCCCCACTTCTCGTTTTTGTGCCTTTGTCTCTGCCCAGCAATAAACCTCTGCACCCCTCCTTGAAATGCACCTTAACCTTTCCCCTCTCACACACAAGGTCAATTTCATGCTGCTTTGAAATCTGTTAAGTCCTACTGAGAGAGGCATGCTTACGGCGCCGAACTGAAGAATGTGCAGAGCAGAAAAACACACACACACACACACACACACGCACACACACACAAACATGCAACCATGCATGGGCAGAAAGCCAGGCATGCTCACATTTGGTAGGCTAGTGTTATTGTTGGTAGGACTAGCCTGCATTTTTCTCATGAGCTTTTCTATTTCATATTTTCTCTTCTGTCTTCTCTATCCCCCTCTCTCTTACGCACACACACACACACACACACAGGCGTATGCTCGCATGCTGTGTTGTTGGTCTGAGTGGAGGAAGGGGGCCTGACCCCTGGTAAAGAGCAGGGGTGGGGAGACGTCTGACGCCAGCAGCCCAGACCACCGCTAATGGAGAACAGGTGTGGAGAGGAGAGGGGAGGAGATGACAGAAGAGGGCAGGAGAGGAGTGGAGAGGAGAGGAGTGGAGAGAAGTAAAGAGGAGGAGAGGAGAGATGGGAAGACTAGAGGAGAGGAGAGGAGAGGAGTGGAGAGGGAATGAGAGGAGAGGAGTGGAGAGGGAATGAGAGGAGAGGAGAGGAGAGGGAATGAGAGGAGAGGAGAGGAGAGGAGAGGACAGGAGAGGAGAGGAGAAGGTAGGAGATGATAGGACAGGAGAGGAGGGGAGAGGAGAGAAGTAAAGAGGAGGATAGGAGAGATGGGAATAGGAGAGGAGAGGAGAGAAGAGGGGATGAGAGGAAATGAGAGGGGATAAGAGGAGAGGAGAGGGCAGTGAGAGGATGCCAGTGTATGCTGGAGGAGACTAACCATGTGTGGGGTAGCTGTAAAGACCTTGGCTTGGAGGAGTGCTGCTGAAGTTAGCGTAGCCCAGTAGTCCAGTCTGTCCTGGAGAGTGGCTCAGGCCGTCTTCTGTTTTAATGTCTATACACGGAAAGATAAAGAAGTAAATCAGTAGTGAAATGCTAAGTCTCCCGGTTTCAGCAAAAGTCATACCACCGTTGTTTTATACTCACTTGCACACACATACACGCACCAAATGCATTTATTGGAATAAAGATATTGTGTATAGGGTACAGTATCTCATTGTGTGTGTGTGTGTTGTCTTAACTTACTGTAAGATGGCATGCTGTAGCCCTGTGTGTGGTGTGTGTAAGGTGCATATGGTCCTGCAGGTGGAAGGGGGCTGTATTGAGTCTGTCCGTACGCCGCCATGACACCTCTCCAGTCAGCTGATCTGGGATAAGATATAGAGAACCGTGCTGTGTTCGAGTTCCTTAGTATTCCCTAAGTACTTCAATATTCGTATAGTAGTGTAGAGAAGGCACAGCTAGCATATTTGGAGGGTTCCCACAACCCCAGATGAAGCGACTGTCCGTTACCCACAATCCTAAACTCGGTTTTAAAATATCGCAGTTTAGTGAATTTAGACAACCTAACCTACAGTATAGGCACACATGCGGGAGTTTTAGTGAGCATTTGCTCTACAACAGATAACTGATATTAGCTAATTAATACATTTGTAATTTAGATTTCATTGCAAACTTCTAGTTTCAGTTAGTTAAAAAAAATTTAAATTCAAAACGCACCTGGAGTTGGTAAGAAGAGTCTGGGAGACTATGAAGCCCTGTGAATAGACAATATTTATTTTGTTAATAAAATGTAAAAATGTTATTAGTATGGAATTTACTCTTTGACATTCAGCAGATACATAAACCAAAGCAAACAATGCAATTTGTTAAATTTGTTTTAAATGTTTACGCTCACCTGCCTCTGTAGTCAGACGTTATCCTATTTACTTCGTCACACTGCTGTTCTTGAAGTTCCTCTCAAGCCGTCAGCTTTCCTGTGGGAACAATAATGAACAGATGGCAATAAGATAGGGGTATGCAGGTTACTGATTCGCGCGTCAAGCCCTGACTTTCTGCTGGGGTGGGGGTGGCTGAGCGGATCTCTCCACTCACACAGTGAAGGGATTTAGAGAGAAGCAAGAGATGCATTATGGTGGTGAGGTTTTTATGATGTGATTAGGACCTCAATGACAGACAGCGGTCAAAAAAACCTGTAGAACGAACCTGACAGGTGACATTGTTTGTAAAGTGCTGATGAATACCAGGGTCTCGCTCTGTCACTTGGCAACTGTGCTCGAAGTGTCATGTCTTATCTTGATGGATTAATCCACGGAGAACAACACAAACAAGTTTATTGGCAGATTTCCAACACAAACTTTGTCGTAATGGAATTTAAAATTAAAATAAGATAAATAAGGGTGTAATTACAATGCTTATGTGAGGAGAACTGACATCAAGGCAAAGAAAAACTATTAAATATCAATAAAAAAAGACAAAAGACAAAAGACAAAAAATAAGGAACAGGATTGGGAACGTATGTCAACAGACGAGAAAAAGGGAAGAGAGAAGGAGGAAGTGCTAGGTCAGTGTCCAGGAGGTCAAAGTGTCAATGCCAACAGCCAGCCTAAACAGGAAGCTGGACCGGGTCAGACTTTTGAACAGCATTTCTTTCAGCGCTCTACCGAAGGGTCAGAACATAACCCATCTGTAAGAGACTGCAGTTGTGCAGTTGTGTGGACGTCGGGGATTTCCTGGTCAATGTACATGGCATGGCATGGCATGTCACATATGTAAATATTAACAAGGTTGGCAGGCCCAGGAGAGCAATTATGTAGGAAAAAATAAAATAAAGCAAGTATACAAAAGACATACTGCCACTATACTGACGTGTTGAACTGCAAAACACACTGGCTAGAACAATTTACCTTATCGAAAAGCCACAAAAGCTACTTCTTCAAGTCTTTTGTCCGGCAGCTCTCATTACTCATTTTTCTCTTTCTCTGTCTCTCCTTCTCTCTTTATTTCTCTCTCTCTCTCTTTCTCTGAGCCTCTGGGCAATTCCAATCTGGCAGTGGCGCAGCTAAACGCTTGAACCCTGACCTCGCTGACAACACAACGACAGAGACAGATGACAGGCATGAAATATAGGGGCAGAGAGGTTTGAAGCGGAGTTAGGGATGAAAAAAGATCAGCGGTAGAAATAGCTGGGAGTTTGAGATCCTCCGTGTGCCCACCCATCTACTGAAGCTTTTACCATGACCGCCACCATAAGCCATAAAATCTGTCTCACCTTCTGCTGTCTGTCTATTCGTGTCTATTGGATTATCAGCAGTTTTGACAGACAAAGAAGAGGGGACGCATGTAGCATGATGTCATGGCCCTCTCAGCTTCTCCAAACACACAGCTGTGACCCACAAATGTTGATTTAGCAAAGAAAGTACCAAAGAAAACCCAACATAACCGACCGCCGCTAACATGTCACTGAGTTAATGGGCCTGACGTAAACACACATAGGAAGGACTGTAAACGTGACACCAAAGGGTTGATCTATGGTCAACAGGAGACGAGAGATTCGCAAGTTTAGGGGAGTACAGAAGTAAACAAACAAACAAACAAATAAATCATACAGGTGCTTCAAAAATGTGATCTAAATTCCATGTATTCACTTCAGTTGAGTTCTCCATGCTTCACTTCAGATGATGTTATAAAGCCCATTAGCTGCTCTTATCTTATACCTTTATCCCATGCAAGGGAGAATAACAGCGATCCCAGACCACAGAGGAAGAAACACAGCAGTACAGAGAAAAAGGAATTTGGAATCACACACACACACACACACACACACACACACACACACACACACACACACACACACAGGGCAGTGCAGGCACTTCCTGGTTCAGGCCGAGGGTTGGGAGGAGGCCGGACGAGGCCATGGGAACCACAGGAGACTGGAGGGAAGATGAGCAGCGCTTGGCAGAGATGTGGAGAGCCAAGAAGTGTAACTGAAGCTAAAACAAACCCAGCAGGGGCCACAGGGGCCACAGGGGCCAGCTTCAGCTTCACCTGGGTCCTGGGGCTCTATAAGGCCGCAGACTCTTTCACGGGTATCAGATTCTCCTTCTCTGTACTGCCAGATCGTGTCATAGCACTATGCACTACACTTATAGTTGGAATGTGATGTGATATTTAATATAGGGGGCGGGCTGGTACTGAATGTGTTTGCCACGTCTTTTAAGAATCTGTTGTTCCATACATATTTCTATGTGATTTGTGTGTGTGTGTGTGTGTGTGTGTGTGTGTGTGTCTGTGTGTTTCTGATACATGTTTTTATGTTATAGGTTGGTTATGTCTTATGTTTGAATACCACAGCAGAACAGAATGAGAGGCCTTTAAATGTTATAATGCTCCAGACTGTATATAAAGTACACTGTACTGTATATAAAGTACACTGTACTTTATATACAGTATACTGTACTTTTACTAAACCAACAACAAGGTTTTGATGTTTGCTGGTGAAATGCTGTTTTTAAATTATTCTCAAACTGTAGTTCGAGGGGTGGCAGGATGCTTTTAGGGGGTTCGTGAGAAGATTTCTGGATTCTCAACTAATCTTATCACTTATTCTTTGACACTGTATCTATATACACAATAGCAGTGGCCCTCTAATGGTTTCACCTCTCTGTAGGTCTTAAATACAAGTTCTCTATCAACAGCTGATAGCCGCGCTTGACAAGGTGAACCAGGGTTCTCCACTGGCGACATATGGAGCCCCACCTGGCTCGAACCCCCAGTTTGGACTGTCTGCCTAAGTGCCTGAAGGGGAGGGTGTGTGTGTGTGTGTTGGGGGGAGGGGGGGGTGATTCATTGTTGAAAACAGCCTCTGTCTCAGTAGTAAGGCTGACACAAAGGCCGTAGAACAAGGGCCCACTATTTTAGTTCTTATGTCGCAATAAGTGGACTCATGGTGGAGATCGGTGCCATCTGCTACCCACTGCCCTTAATGGCCCTGTGACCAGCATGGATGACTGGCTGGCCTTTGGCTCAAAGCTGTTCTACAGAACAGATTACTGGATCTGTTACAAAATAACCCATTCAGATGTTATATGATTTGCCAGTATTGTTGGGCAGTTGTTTTGAATATAAAATCCTCAACTTGTCTATATTTCACAATGTAAAATGCATAGGTTTTATCATTGATATACTCACACACAAGCAGTTATGCCTACATTCGCACAGATACACACACACACACACACACACACACACACACACACACACACACACACACACACACACACACACACACAC
>JAOEHI010030529.1:32293-42365 GCA_025447815.1 Percopsis transmontana | reverse complement strand
CAATGATGTGTCATTGTAGTCTGAATCAGATTTAGCTCTATCTGTGTCTTTGGATTTCTCGTTGGGTTATAGGATAATAGGGAGAAGGCAAGCCTCTAATTATGACAATATTCTGTCTGTGCTTTATGTATGTCTGTTTGTCTGCTTGCTGAATGGCTGGCTGTCTAGCTGATGGAAGAACTGATGCATCTTGGGAGAAGAGCTGAGGTCAAAGAGCTGGTGTCCATGCTATCTAAACCAGACTTCCAGGTGACGAGTGTTTCTTTAAAGTCATGCGTATTTACGGAATGATTCATTCATGATAATTAAACTGGCAGTTTGTGTAAACTCCAGTATCATTATGTGATTTCATTTGGGTTTGTTTAAAACCTCCATTTTTTTAATAGAGTATTTCATGTTCAATTTGTATGTTGGCATACTACTAACAAGGACTTGGAAAAAAAATGTTAAAGGTGCTCTAAGCCATTATCAGTGCTAACAGAGTTTTTACTGCCATCTAGTGGCAAAGATGCAGCAGTGCCAATGTTAACTCAATGGGGGGAAATGGCAACATCCACTATGCAATTATCCCTATTAAGCTAAATATTCTGTACTGATAAAGTAAGTGTATATGGTTTAAAACATAATTAAAATAACATGTTTGGGTCTAAAACATTGCTTAGGGCACCTTTAATTTAAAATGTTATGGATTTTATTAATTTTATGGTCGGGCCATTTCTATTTATAGTAATGTTTCACTGACCTTTTTGTCTCAACATGGAGCAAATACATCATGGCCGAATTTGCACACATGTATACACACACACACACACACACACACACAAATGCCCTTATTTGTTATTTACAAACCAGCCAACTTTTTTAATTAATTTGCTCTCAATGCTTTATACCTGCATATTAATGCTCTGTTGACACCTATTAGCCATCGGGCTAATAGGTGTCAACAGAATAATGTGTCGCTCAATAACGTTATAACACTATTTCCCCATGAGGATTAATGAAGTGTAATCTCAGTGCTCACTCACATTACTCAAGAGTCTATTTCAGAACTCTCAGTGACCATGCTGTACCCCACACACATGCACACAGACTGTACGGTTTTCCAGTCTAGTTCTTAATGAGGTCCTGAAAATGGCTGGGAACCGACAGGTTTGTTTAAACAGTCCTAACGAGCCGTTTGTTCCTGGCCCAAACCCGGGAGCTCACACATACTTGTGAGCGACACCGGCTGTAATTATTCTGTAAATTTGTGTTGTTGTTTTTTTTTTTTTTTTTTTACAAAACCTGTCTCTGAAAGTGACCAGAGACACTTTGCTCATGCGTTGGCAGTTTCTGCACGGAATAACCGTTGATGGACATGTGAATAACGAGTGCACTAACTGACAGATGGATTGGCTGATTGAAAGTTGACGTGATGAGCAGATGTTCATAGGAGCAGTTCACTCCTCATTCCTTCTGACAGTTGGTTCTTAAAATAAATAATACATATACTGTATATATACATACAGTATACATATATCTACAGTATTTATACATATATATATACATTTTACTGTTCCCCTTCTAATTTTACTGTGGATATAGAATATAGTATTTGAATATTTAAGTTAATGACAATGGCAGGGTTTACAGCGTATCCTGGTGTCGATTCACTCTCATTGAATAATGAAAAAAATGTGTAAAGTAATTTTATTTATTAGAATGACAAGAAAAATAATATTTTTTATGATACAACTATAAGTCATTTAGCAGATGCTTTTATCCAAAGAGACAGTTACAAGTATTACTCCTGGGAGTCTGCCACTCTAACCACTACACCGTCCTGCCCTGTTTAACAGGGTCTCCTGTCAGTCCATGACACAGTGGCCCAAAGAGACTTTGGTCCCTCTCTGCCACCACTACCCGACGACACACTGGACGACGGGGAAGACTCAGTCAAGATCGTCAGTCTGGTCAAAACCCAAAAGCCCCTGGTCTGTAAATATCCCCAAAATATCCGCCAAATATAATAATTGTGTTAAAGTATTTATGTATAGGTTGCTTATTTCAGTTGTAGATTGTAATGTCATAAAGTAGACACTCAATATAATCAACTGACAAAATATTTGACTGGTTTTGGTTTTCTTGCATAACCTCGAAAGAACCCTGCTTCTACTGACTATGAATATGACACTACTTGGTCGAATCATGTTTTCCCCATTCCAGGAAAAGCCTCAGAAGGCTTAACAAACCCAAACGCAGCTGATTGTGTTTTTTATTTGGCCAATAATGTGCGCTTATAATGGCATGCAAAACCAATTAGTGGATGACATTGAAAAAGGACACCACTCGAGCGAAGACAACCATGAAACAAGGGCAACAGTGCTAAAAAATGTCTACTTCCAAATGACATACAGTACACATAGGTAGTTTCGAGCAGCAAGACAGAGAAAGGCTCAAAAAATGTATGTTGCGTTGTCAAACTTAAGCCATGCAAGTAAAGGGGTAGCCAGCCATCCCAAGCCCTCGGAATATGGGGGGAAACATAAGGAAAGAGGTCTCCAAAACAGCCTGGATCACCTTTGACTCTGGGCTGCTGCTAGCTTTCTTCAACCCCGACACCGCTGACTCAATTGTTCCATATCCTCGTTGCAATGCAATGTATCTTCTGTGACACACAACAGTGTGTGCGGTATTGTTACGAAGTACTACAGGATCGCGCGCCCCGTGCTCTTATGTGCACGTGTCTGATTTAATTGGCTGCGCACATGCATCCATTTGCCGGGTCTTCCGTCAAACCCAGGGCGAAGGCTTTAAGAGCCAATAATAGAGAACATACGTTCTGTATTGATCCCAAAACGAGATGGAAGGGGACTGACCTTTCTCTGACATGGCCTCTCTGATTGATCCAATGTGTGTCCGTTTTCCAGACAACGGGGTTACGCCCGGCCACGGGCTGATTGTAGGCAACTACTGAGACGCACTTTCCATTGCGATTTGCTCCGCATCAATAACATATGTTGAACTTGATGCTGATTTGGATAACCTTTTCCAGCGATTGGTTCATTCCAGTGATTGTTACATGAACGCAGCGGACTAAATGGTCCCGTCAGGATACAAATAAGTCTCTTTGGAGTGAAGTGACTTTAAATGAGCAGCTTGACTCAACCCTAATGAAATCAACATGCTTTGCTTTCTCTCTCTCTCTCTCTCTCTCTGTCTTTCCTTGTCCCTCTCTCTCTCTTTCTCTTTGTGCCTGGCCATCACTCGCCAATCCCATCCACATCTTGTGTTTGTTCATCGTCCACCTATTCATCACAACACAACACAGGGGGCTACTATTAAGAGAGATGCATCTACAGGGGCCATTGTTGTGGCTAGGATCATGAGAGGCAGCGCAGCTGATAAAAGCGGTAGGCTGACAAACTGTCACTTTGCTAGTGCAGTGCTAGGCGAGTCAACACTTGAAGGATAGGTTCACTGTTTGAACCTAGATGTTTTTAAAATCCCATTGGTTAAAACTTGGTGCAGCACAATCTCACAATACTTCTGGTACTGAAAAGCTTAGCCCTCTGCTGATGCTTCTCACTCGCTTATAATGCAGTTCAATGGGCAACAAAAACCAGGAATCTTGGAAACTCAGTATATTCAAACACATCTTTATAGGTTTTACTGAAAAGAAAGATACAAACCATGATTTCTATCAGGTTTTGTTAAAAACAGGAAGGTAAACAGGATGCAACATGAAAGTAACCTAATGTAGCTAATGCTAGCAAACTCTTTTTGGTTTAAGAAGTATACTGTAAGATTCCGATTTTCAAAAATGTTTTTTGAAGTCATTACTCATTGACTTATTTTTCAAAAGTGAACATATCCTTTAATATGACACTGTTGTTCCACAAGGTGTAGCAAACATTTGTGTAGGTAATTAATTGTGTATGCCGCTTGTTTTGTAGGTCTGATTCATGAAGGGGATGAGCTGAGAGAGGTTAACGGCATCTCGCTGAAGTGCAAGAAGCCAGAGGAGATTATCCCCCTTCTTGTTAGTGCCAGCTACCTTTGTTTGTTTGTTTGTTTGTTTCTGTTGTGTTCATTTCTCTTGTGTTCTATCAGGCTCGAGCTCAAGGCGAAGTTAGGTTCAAAGTGATCCCTACTTCCACAAAAGAAGAGCTATTAACGAATAAGAAGGTAGCTACATCATTTCTCGCGAGAATGACCTCTATGCCAATACTCATGAGAGTTGCCTACATTAGGAGCAAAACCTTTGTGATGACTTGTTAGGACTTCTCTCATAAGAGCTAAACCACCGATATGTTCCTGTAGCTGTTCATGCGGCCTCTTTTTGCCTACGACCCCGAAGAGGACCCCAGTGTCCCCTGCAGAGAGGCAGCCCTCGCCTTTAAGAAGGGCGACGTTGTACAGATCGTCAGCACAGAGGATGAGTCCTGGTGGCAGGCCTGTCTCCATGGGAACGGTGAAATGTGGGCGGGGCTAATCCCCTCACCGCAGCTCCAAGAGAGGTATTGCTGCACTTTCCCAGTCCCGTCATTCAACCCCGGGTTCTGATAGAACCTGGAATGTTTCAGGTGAAGGTAAGGTTTTGTTTGTTGTTTTTGTCTCTGTTGCTCTTTAGGAGAGTGGCTCTACAGCGACCTAAAGCCCTGTTCAAACCTCAGCGTGTCAAACCAACAGGTGAACAGCACCTGCAAACAGTCATGACGCTCGTTTAACACGTTCCGATGAATCGATTAGAGATTTTTTGGGGTTCAGAGGGGAAAGGTGAAAGGTCAGCGGCTGAGAGCTAACCCGTGAAAGTCACGGTCAAGGTTGGGGAAGGAGCTAAAGCTCACACAATCCTCATGTTGTGTCCGTGTTGTTCTCTCCACATGCTGCACAGATGAGGAGGAAGGTACTGTCGGCTTGTCTTGTGTGGGAAGACACATTGCCTTGTTGTCATCAGACATATTCCTCAAGATATGAGGTTTACAGATTTCATTTCTCAAACACCATATTAGTTTATTACAGAGCTCTTGAAGGGACATTGAGGGGGAAAAATGGTTGGGAAAAAAATAGATTTATTTTTTTTCTTTTTACTTGCAAAGTTTTTCATTTAGGTCAATGTACATGTACATGAAAACCACAACAATGTTTTAATTCTGTTTTATTCAGCATATCAGCCAATATTTTCTTTGTTTGTATATTTTCATCAATGAAACGGGAGTGTGAGAGGTTCATATAACTTTGAGATTGGCCTCAAATATAAAGATATGAAATCGGTGCTTGTCAGTAGGCATGGTTTTCATGGAAGTGAGACATCTGAAGGGAATACTTAGTGCAAGGGGGACACACGGGACCGACGGGTCAGAGTACGCTTAGCGTCAAGTGTGTCCCATTGCGCTAAGTACTCCCTTCAGA
The DNA here is from genome assembly GCA_025447815.1 of Percopsis transmontana. Taxonomy (NCBI): domain Eukaryota; kingdom Metazoa; phylum Chordata; class Actinopteri; order Percopsiformes; family Percopsidae; genus Percopsis; species Percopsis transmontana. The sequence goes on along the minus strand of JAOEHI010030529.1, from coordinate 36,971 downwards.
TGTCTCAGACGTTTTCGCACTGTGCGTACGGCGTATTGCTATGTAAAAGGACACACTGGGGCGGCAATATGCCACCTTGGTTTGGTTCGGTATACAAACAAGCGAATGCGGCTTATTTAATAGCTTTATATTTGAGGCCAATCTCAAAATTTGTGTGTGCACTCCTTTGTAGGGATCTAGGGCACTGTAGCAAAACCATGTGGTGTACCTTTAAGATAGCCGAGGACTTTATTGGCAATGCAATTTGCATTAATGCTGGTAATTGCTTTGTAAAAAACATAGAGAAGACAACAGATTGTGGGTTTCATGTCCAAAGAACTTCTCGTTTGTAGGTTTCATTGTTTAGACGGAAACTTTATTTCTGGCATTCGGATATTTTGGCTAGAACATGTGCTTATGCTTTGAGTATGAAATTTCAGAGCAACAAATATGTCGTCATCCTGTGGTTTCCATTAACAAGTCCTTCTTCTCTTTCTTCCTCTCTTCCTGTTTTTCCAGTTACGGAGGATGCAGACTATGGCGCTCTAACAGGAATCCACATTGGTGAGATGTTAATGTGTTCCCCTTCAAACCCTGCTCGCACTGGAAACGGGAAGGGCCCGTGTCTGTAGGAGAACATGCATATGAAACCAGGAAGACAACTGAACCATAGGTTTATTTACAAGGCGGGTCATAGGAATTAGGTTTGTGGTTCAGAGGGTTGGAGAACGCTACAGAACAGCAAATCAAGCTTTGAATCAGCATAGCATTACCCATAATCCTTCTGATGTCACAGATTGGATTCAATATGTGTCGATGTGTGTATATGTGTGCTCATGTGTCTGTGATTGTGAGTGGATGTGTATGCGTGTGTGTGCGTGTGCGTGTATGGGTCATAGTACGTTCAGATGGGTGCTTGCCGGTGCCTATGACTGATTGTACCTATGAAGTGTTGCACTATATCAATTCTGAGAGTCATGTGCGTTTAATAATGTGAATTCATCATCTTGCCTCAGGTCAGGCCAGGTTCTTCACAAGGATGTGGTTCAGAGTCCTTTTTTTTTATTTTTATTCTGGCCTCTAAACTGGTTGTACTTTATACGCCCTACTCCGTGAGGAATGGCAGTTAAAGGTACTCTTGTTCATTTGTGTACTCTTGTTCAATTGCCCTTGTGGTCGACAACAGCCTTACAAGAACGTTGGTGTCGTGCTGGTGTTGAAACTCAGTGAGTTAACAAACTGTAAAATGGTTAGCATGATGGCCTGTGTATCTGTGATGGATGTTGATGGCTAATACTGAAGCCTAGCTGGGTGCCTTTCAGCGAAGCATGCATTATTCAGGCTGATGTGTTTTCAAGTCCAGATCACCATATCATCCATCTGCTTTTCTCGCAAACCCCATGTTTACTTTCATCCTTTCCTGTGCTGTGTGGTCTACCAGTAAAAACATAAATGCCATAATAATATTTAAAAACACAATAAGAAGACTTGACACCTACTGTAACAAGGACCGAAAGCAGGTCTGTTCTCCCAAAGACGACGGCTGCTACCTGTTTTGAATCCGAGTTAATACCATGGAGAGAATTCGGTTCGACTGAGAATTAATATGGCATGTTGTTTTCCTCTCATGTTAGATCTAATTTCTCTCAAGGAAATAGGAATTTATCGGTTTCATAAAACGCTGGCTAACTCAATCTACTACCCAGTATTATCCCTGGCTCATCGGGAATTCATTAAAAATGACAATTTTTTTTTCTTTTTGAACAGTGGCAGGCTCTTTAGAATGGGCAGATCAGAGAAATTGACGCATATGCTTATATGGTGAAATTACAGTTGACGTCAAAGCAACGCTGGTACCGGCAGTTAGCAGCCGTTAGCACCGCTGCGGAGACAGATCGCCAGACAAGGCCAAACCACGCTCGCGTGGCAGACGCTCGCTCTCAGGGCTCTGCGTGACAGAGCATTCCGCAATGCTCACATCCCCTAGTTGTCGTCTCCTGGCTGCCCTTCCACAGAGAGCAGCTCTGCTCAGATGGGTAGCACAGCCGGGTGCTTGGAAAGAGTTTTTCGGGCGACTAGGGGTTTAGAAGTTTCCTGAATGATTCTTTCAGCTGGTATTCGGCGATCTTTGTTGTGTGGCAAAGTGCTTCCTTGCCATAATCCTTCTTGTCATCACGGCAACCATGTTGCTTTATAACAAGGTTGATGTCAGAAATCCCCTATAGGAAATTCAATCATTCCAATGGCACAGATTCAGCGGACATGAATACAGTATTTACAAAAACGTGGTTTTGGTTTGAAACTTGAGAGCAAAGTGTCTCTCACTGCTCTCTACTCCTCCCCCTACAGCACTCCCAGGGTCCCGCTACTCTCTACACCTTCTTTTACAGTGACAAACTTCCATTTTGGATTTATGTTTTCAGTAACTTCTAGGTTTGATTTATGTGTTCAGGAGGGTTTTATAGGGCCGTCACAGTAAGGGGTATTTGAGGAACGCCCTCCTGCAAGGTTGAGAGTAACACACACACACACACACACACACACACACACGCCTGCCACATGTCACCCATCATGCATTGCTCTCCTGTTCCAGCTGGTTTGAGAAGAAGTTTTCGCCTGGGCAGAAGAGGAAGTCGGGGCAAGGAAGCGTGGTCGTGGAGAAGGAGGAGCGGCGCAGGGGACGGCTCAGCTGGTGCCCCCGCCTACCTGGAGGTGGTCCCCTACCGCAGGCACCCCGGGGATCGGCACCGCCCGGTGCTCCTGGTCGGTGGGTGCGTCCGGGAGCAGATGGGGAAGACGTGAAGCGAACCCCCGAGCGGATTGGGAAACGCACAGTTTGGCACGTTTGCCAGGCAAACTGTGTACGGGTCAGGGAGCCGTGTTAATGACAGAATGCGAGTTGTAATGTGGGTTCTGCTGTGCATGAAAATGCCTGAAGATCTCTGTTTCTCACCAAAAAGTAGCATACGCCTTGAGAAGAAAATACCTTAATGTCGAAGCTTCCTTTGGTTAAAAATAATGAATGAGGTATAGATGAAGAGTAATGATTCAAGGCTTGAGTGGAGGAAAAGAAATGAGGTAAACACTGTCATAGTGCTCTCATTCAGAATATATGGTGTTCTGCAAAGCTACTTAAGTGCCCACCCCACGTTCAGTTCACTGCCAATGGCCAGAGTAGGCCTGCTCTGTGTATCTTGAGCTATATCTCTCCCGAGAGAATCATACAGCGGGCTCCGCTGAAGGCCTTTTTAATGACATAATATAATATGACTATAGGTAATTAGTGAAGAAAAATTGAATATTAACAAGCTGAAGGGAGTGATGGAAGGAGAGGGAAATTTACTGAGCGACTGAAAGGGGCAACAGAGCATAGAGGAACACAATGAAGCACAACTCGTAAAGAAACGCAGATACCAAGCGCATAATTGATGGGTGAATGGAGAGAATACGAGGACTGGATTGTGAATCCACTTGTTGATAATGTCAGCCATGCACTCCATCATGAACCAGGAACATTTAAGACGGCTTGGATTTAGATTTAGAAACGCTTAAATCAAGTGAGAGCTTGTGTTTTACTGTTCTGCCATAAAGGCCCTTCATTGACTGGAGCGCACCAATAGGAATATACACGTAGGTTATTGGAAATAGAAGTTACAGACCAGAAAAGCCAAACCCGGGATTGCTAAAACAGGAACCAGCCTGATCAGGTTAAGCTAGTTTGGAAGGTTAGCCTATTATGTCTGCATTTTATACCCACTTCAATGAAACAATAGACAGTTGTGCCCCGTGAAAAATTAGTAAAAGACCGCTACCAGGGCACTTTAAGCCCAAAGATCATGTAACATCTAAAAAAGAACAAAAGACACTTCTCTTCAATAGCTGGTTGGGGCTGCAGAAGACATCAGCAGTGTTAGAGAGGGGAGTCAATAAACTGGATATTTTGTACTGCATTGAGGTCATTTAATGCCTTGATGGAAAAGGCAGGTATGTAGAGAATCCCGCTTTTAGACAAGACTCCATTTGAGCCTGATGCAATCTGGGGGTTGGGCCTGTCTTCAACGTTGTTGACACACATCTCGAGAGAAAAATCCCGTTTGTGTGTTTGTGTGTCTGTGTTCATGCATATTCGTGTTTGCGTGTACGTACTGTATGATTGTGTTTCATCCCGAGCATCCTACACTCGTAATGTTACTGATACTATGTGGCTTTGCAGATTGCAGACATTGTTATGTGGGGCTATTGATTTTCCAGAGGCTATAGAGAAGCCCTAAAAGAGAGAGAGAGAGAGGGAGAGAGGGAGAGAGAGAGAGATGTGTGAAGTTGGAAGGAGAGGAAGGCTGGAGCATCATAGCATCAACTGAAACCATAAACCCTCATCTCTCTCTATTTTCTCTCCATCGCCCCCTATCTCCGTCTGATGGCAAAGACAGATGTGTCCCCGGATAGCTAGATTAAAAGACGCGCGGGCGGCCCCCTGTGTTTTTCATGTCGGGCGTGTGGCCCTTAGTGCACTGCAGACCTACATGCGCAGAATGGTGTGTGTGTGTGTGTGTGTGTGTGTGTTTTGTGAGTTGACTCCAGGGCCCAGTGGTGTAGGTGTTAGCGACCTGAAGAGGAGGGCGGTCATCTCGGACCCTGAGCACTATGGTGTCACCGTACCACGTAAGGCACACATCACGACGTCTCCACACCGACACTT
>JAOEHI010030529.1:15575-32193 GCA_025447815.1 Percopsis transmontana | reverse complement strand
TTTTAACCCTTTTTCAAACAGTTCCCCGCCGTGTTAAGTTGTTTGTGTCGTCTTCTATGCAGCCGCCCAAATATGTATGCATATCAGCCAATATCAAGCAATTGTATCAAGCAATAGTACAAATGTACGTTGTATATTACTGCAGCACAACCTAATTTAATCTTTCATTCAATTGTTAGCTTTTCAAATTGCCGGGATTTGAGGAGGTCCCAGGATCAATCATCCTGGTGTACGAAGTGATGCATTTTGGTGTTTTATCAACAGTTTTGTTGGAATAAAGTGCCTCGTTGACCAAGATCCTGTTTCACCGTCCACATTGCATTACCGTTTGTCCCCAAAGGTGTCACTTTAATAGCGAACACAAGAACCTGGCGGCTCATCGCTTTAAAGAAGGCTCTTATTTCCCCCCCCCCATCTCGCAGACACCACGCGGGAGAAAAGAAGGCACGAGAAAGACGGGACAGACTATTACTTCGTCTCGCAGCTCAAATTCGAAGAGGACATTCTCTTTCACAGGTACATCGCGATTGTACGCAGCGTCTCGATTCTGTAGAGAAAGAAAGCAGAAGAAAGCTTCCCATCCCTCGTCTTACCCTATGGCTTCATTCATTCGCTCTGTCTTTTCTATGTCTCTCTCTGTTCGCAGGTTCTTAGAGTATGGGAAGTACAGGGGACACTACTATGGGACTACTGTGGACTCTATCCACCAGGTCATGGCAGAGGGCAAGATGTGCCTTCTGGACTTTCATCCTAGTGTAAGTAATATAGTTAATGCTGTGTAGAGCAATCCCAATTCTTGCTAAAGTTACTGAACCATTTAAAGCTACGTGTGTGGCCAATTGGCAACCGCAACATTTTGAAAGCTGTCATATCCTTATTATTTTTTAAGCTTTTTATACTTCCTGTGGGCCAGTATATCCCGTGGCAATGTACTAACCAGCACGCAGACAGTTTGTATCTGTTTGCATCAGGGGGCAGGATAGTCTAGTGGTCTGGGTGTTGGACTCCCAACCAGAAGGTTGTGGGTTCAAGCCCCAGAGCTGGCCTACTTGTAAGCATCCTTGAGCAAGATGCCTAACCCCTACCTGCTCCATGTAATAGCACCATGTAAATTGTAAGTCGCTTTGGACAAAAGCGTCTGCTAATGACCTAATTGTATCTGCAAATCCAAATTTGTGTAATTGTGAATGGCCTGGAACATTGTTACTGGCTGTAAAGAGAGAAAGTTCAATAACTTCAAAATATATTCATTATTTTAGAACACAAAACATCTCGTTTTCTGAAAATGCAGCTCCAGGTTCATGTAAACCGGCCTTGCAGTGTCAGGGAAATTGACATGCAAATAGATACATACCACATCATGCCAACAAACCCTTCCATCTCTCTGATCCACCCTTCGCCGCAGGCAATAGAGCGCTTGTACGCATACGACTTCAAGCCGTACGTGGTGTTTGTGAAGCCGCCCGGCCTCCAGGAGCTCCGCCTCACCAGGAGGCAAGCCAGATTCGTGTGTCACGAGGAAAAAACCGGCAGGATGTTTTCGGTAAAGACCAACTGTCTAGCACGCATGAGCCGCATCACACGTATCGGCACGCACACACAGACGCACTGTGGTGGATGTGGACTGTTCGCACACATACACCGGACAGATGCTCACAAGCCGTGCCATCACAGCTCCGTGAGGTCATGCAGTTGTTCCGCGTCTTGCAACATGCGTGAGGAACGGGTGGCGTTAAAAGCTTCCAGCCACCCACCTGCCATTACAGGCAGTTGAACCCACACTGGGCGGGGTGTCAGCTCTGTAAATTTGCTTGCGTTACCTCCGAACGTTCGTGTCACCGGACGCCGCAAGCGTTATTCACGAGGGTCACTCTCGGGAGCTCCCATCTGTCTTCTGACTCAGGGTTTGAACCTGGTTGCCCCTGGTAAAAACACAGGGTCATACACCTGCGTCGAAAGCACAGGCCAAGGTTGCCCCGGCGCCGAGCAACCTTATAGGGCCACGCTTTTAAATTGCAGAGCAGCTGCTGTGAAAAGGCCTCTTATTCTTTGCCGTCAGCATGTAACGATGGCAGTATGGAATGCCTGCTGGGGTGGATCTGTTCAGTGGATCTGTTTCATATATGTTCACCTTGCCCACATGGGTGTGGGCGCCATTGGCCCACACCCATGATCTGACATATTCTATGCTAATGATCATGACAGTCAAAAGAAGAAGAAAAAACATTGACTGTGTACTGGAGAAATGTTCAGTTCAAGAGCATCAACTTTAAAGGCATGTTTCATTATGTATAAATGTCATTTTGCAAAGACCTTTTGGACAGCTTATGTAGTGTATTAACGCATAATATCTGAGCAAAACCTGTGTTTTCCTTTTAACACCCCGGGACATCTCTCGGTTGAAAGGAAATACTAAATACTACAAAAGCAGCACCATCATTCTTTCTGATGTGGAATTAAATGTTGAATTAGAATGCCCAAAGCACACATGCAAATGCAGGTCGTTTGAGTTTAAGTTTTATCAAATAAAATGAATCATTCCTTCATTCATTTAATGAATTTAATGTAATTTTCACTTGAAGTTGACAACTATTAATAATTCACAGGAAGAAGATTTTGAGGAAATGATTGGCTTGGCTGAAACCATAGAGAGCCAGTACAGTCATCTGTTTGACAAAGTGATTGTCAACGGCGATGCCGCTACAGCCTTCAGAGAGCTTAAGGCTGTCCTAAAGAGCATAGAGGGCCCAGAGATCCAGTGGATTCCTGCAGAGTGGATCCGCTCCTCAATACCCAGAGTTTAGAGATCTTGTAGATTTGACCCTAATGCTTCCCTGGTCCAAAGATAGTTAGATCTCTAGTTTTGATTTCTGAAGAGTTTAGTTTTGCATGTGGTTGTGGTTTTGGTTAGCTGCAGTATCTGTTAAAGTAGAAGTATTTTAGACATGAGTGGCTTGATTGACACCCTCAAAAAGCATGTGTGATGTTAAGATACAGCATATAATACATTTACCGGTTAAATTTAACCCTAACATACTAGGTTTTCACATTTGTAAACTAGGTCTATGTATTCCGTAGAGTGCTGTTAAATGTACTGTATAGCTAATTATCCAAACAGAAACCCTCTTGCTCCCCCACTCTCTGTTTCAGAGCCAAGTTTTCTGTTGGCATTTCGCTGAAATAACGTCTGCTCTGAGGACAAAGAAAAAAAAAAAAGAAATTCTCCAGGACTTGGGGCCACATACAGCTGTTCCCTGCCAAGTTACAAACATCAGCATGTAATTATTCTGACAGTTGCTGTACTTCAATTAACAGTAATGCACACCAGAGAAATATTATTAGTAATCCTGGCAGACAGCGAGACACTCGCCAATATGTCGTTAAAAAAAAGGGACATAAAATAGAATAGAAAAGTCTATTGAGGCTTCATGCGACAAACCATAAAAGTCTGTTTTCACTTTTCATCGTTATATTTTCAAACCGATTTAGTTGATGGTTGTGAGTTGCAGGGATATTGTATGCATTCGTACACATACATTGGAAAGATACACTTTGGTATTTACAGGTTTTATTTCAGTTCAGTGTTAGTTTGTTTATTTCAATTTCAAATACATGACCATATGGTTTCCTGAAGCTTTAAATATATAATAATGAAATATATAGTGTGTATACTGTATATATATACAGCCATGGAAAAATGTAAGAGACCGCTGCATATTTTTGTAAATAAAAAAATATAATAATATAAATATCAAAATTTAAAAAAAAGTATATATTAAATAATTAGAAAATATATATATATATATATATATGTAATTATATATAGATATTATTAAAATGGGCAGTGGTCTCTTAATTTTTTTCCATGGCTGTGTATATACAGTATATGCATACACAAATACTACTACCACTATTTGTGACAATATTTCTGCTTAAAATACTGTTGTAAACAATGTATGTTGTCAGCAATTCTGAATAAAATGCAGATATTTGTGACTCTGCATTAAGGAGCATTCACATTTGAATGCGGTCGGGTTCCAGAAGCTATCTGACACACGCATCACATATTTCAACAGCCTCTCAGCAAGGCACTTGAGCTAACCCTGTTTATTGATTGAATTCCTCTAAACTCACCGGGTTTCCTTCCCCTCTTTTTGGGTGCTGTGGTCAATTGGGCATGAATGCGTGTTAATGTGTCCATCATGCCATGTTTAGGAGGAAAGGGAACAAGATGATGTGGAGGAAATGTGCTTCCAGGGATTTAAGTCCGGCTGAGTTACGACTCGGCATACAATCCTAATGTCAAGGCCCGCTGAGAATCTATGTATAGGATTGGTCCGAAATGATCACACCAGTGGAGCACGCTGTTTGTCACTCACAGTGACAATCTCATACTTTTTCCTACAAATAAATGTCGTTTAGCTTCTGTTTATCACTGATTGAGGGAAATGCAATAATAGTGTAGCCTACTTTCCTTGTATTCACAGTTCAGATACTTCTGTATAATCTGGTGTGTAACATTCTCACAGAAGCAGTGCCCAGCACCAGGTTCACTGAAAAAAAGATTTAAAAATTATATATATGGTAAATGTTGGAATAGGGGCTGATGCTAGACTGTGTAGCAGGCAGCTAGAAGCTAGCTAAAAAATCACTGACCAAGTTGCCACGCTATAGCATAGGGTGCCTGTAAAGTTCAATATTGTGGCTTTAAAACACTGGACTATTGTTAAACGCCCTACTCTGTAGCTTCCTTACTTCAAAATAATCCCTCACGCAAAAGTTCAGTAAAATAGAATGCATCATTGGCGGACCAGAACCGGATTGTCACTTTGATTCAATTGTATATTCACCATGGCAAACTTCTGTGGGAAGAATTAAAATTGAGGTAAAGAAGCAACAAAGTCAGGGGTCCGAGAAAATCCACTGGAAGATTTATCATCAGTTAAACACATCAACAGTTTATTACTCAGTGTATTACTGTATCTGTACTGTAGGCCCATATGCTATACCCAGGCGGTCGGGGTTACATTTGAACTACTCTGCACTGCCAGTTTTGAGTCTTGCTCAGCTAAATATGGCAATATAATTTTGAGAATCTACAGGCACCCTGTGAGGTCATAACAACACCCTTAAGGACCCCAGAGTGATCCAACGAAAACCCTGGCTTTTATGTTCTGTGTAGCGCCCACTTCAAACATTATACAGAAACATGATGTCAATTGGTCACGCGCCGTTTGGCTCAGTCCTGTAACTGTCCATTTAAAAAATGTAAAAATAAATACTACATGTCCGATGATAAACAATGTCTTTGTTTTTCGATATGAGAGAATCATAAATTATGCGCTACCAAAACAGTATAACATTAGTGTATTGTGCTTATTTATTCCTGAAAATAGCAGGAAATACTTTAATAAATAAAAAATCTTTTACAGAATACTACAGGTTGTAAACAACCACCTTCTATTGCTGACATGTTACTGGAATAGGATGACGCATACTGAAGCCCCTAAACCCTGTATACACCACACACAGACAGAAAAGCAAACACAATTTAAATGCTTTATTTGAATTAGCTGAATTACATTCTATTCAATATCTGATAATACAAAACATGCAGCAAGACTACCAATTTATCGCAGACACTGAATTGAATTTTATTCACTGTCTGGCCCTTTGAAAGGCCTCAAACACACACACACACACACACCTAAAAGCTCTGTAACAAGGGACATTCTTACGGTACAGAAATACAGGCTCGCGTGCACACACACACACACACACCCAAGTCCAAGCTATCCAAACAAGGCAGTATCTATTCCCAGTGTTTTTCTACAGGTCTCCAGGCAGCCAAATGTAGGTGTGTTCCCACCAAACATCAACAGTTGAGCCGGGGCACGCGTCACATGGGGACAGGCGTAAATGGCCTGTGACACCATGTAGCATTCTCCGACCGCTGGCGCGGAATGCTAGCGTAGAATTTACAGCACCTAGAGGGAACGCCGCTGCCGCAACATGTGTTTTTTAGCTTTGAACATTCAAAACTGAACGTCCCCGCTGATGTCTGTGAATTATGAACCGGGATAATGGTTGTCGCATACTTTAATATATCAAGCTGATCCTTGCTGAACAAGAACTGCACTCTGAAAGAGACACCTGTTTTGGAAATAAACAGGCATGTAACACAACACTGGACAGGATTAATTTTATGCTTAAAACTACATAGGATAATGATGTTATGAAATAATTATTATGGTGAAATATTACCCTTTAATTGATATTAGAAATTAGTACCAGGGTTCGAGCCCCAGAGCCCCATCCTTGAGCCTTGAGCAGGATGCCTAACCCCTATCTGCTCCATGTAACAGCAGCATGTAATTTGCTTTGGATAAAAGCGTCTGCTAAATGACCTGATTGTAATTGTGTGGCTAGTAGAGTCTTAGTCAAATATAAGGGGATGAAGGAAGTGTTACAGTTTATATGGATGAGTGTTACTTAGGTATAGTAGTAAAACTGCTTTCTGCCTTGATTCCATGAAGCTATGAACTACTAGCTTCATGCGACTAAGCTAATCTTGCTAGCTCCACATTCTATTTTCCCTCTTTTACTTGGTCTCAAATTTCGGAATAAAAAACTTGTTGGTGGGCAATCAGATCATGCCCGGGCAATCAGATCATGCCCACCCAATCAGTGTATAGAACTGAGTAGTACAGTTGATGAGGACAGCAAGATGGGACCGTGTTTGAAAATCGTAACAATATCGGATTGGTTGAAAGTGGTCCAATCACCTGCTAATAACTTTGATTGACACCTATTGGCACCGCCTCTTACGTAAGCAGTATTCCGACTGTGAAAACAAAGACGTGGGGCTTGCGAAAGCAGGAATGCTAAAGAAATGTGAAATGTTTTATGTATCAACGAATACATAAAACATTTATTTTACATTTTTATTTATGTTTATATTTTATATTCAGTTCAAAGAAACTAGAGGATGTTTAGATGGCCAGAGATTGAACACATGGGTCTGACAGCTGTATTTGGCATCAAGTGTCTTCCCGGGCCCAGTGCCTGCACGTTGTCATAGCGCTAAAGCTACTGTCAGACCTTGTTTTCGTCACTGTTCATAATCACTTTAACTCAGTGTTCCTCCCAAGATAGACAAATATGGCAGTTATCTTTGGATTATTCCTCTGCTCACTCCCCAGATACACTGTAAATCCATAAAAGTTCAGTAGACTAAAATGTTTTATGGAAACAGATTACCTGAATGAAAGCAGGGGAACTTAATTACTTTGTGTTAATTGTATCTTAAAACAATGTATTAAGCATTATGGTAAGCTGTTGATTTCAAGTACCATGAACACAATGGAAATAAGTGGTATAAGTAACAAAGTGAGCTATCCAGGTTTACAGTGCACTGTGAACGGCACACAATTGTAACACACACTCACACAGAACAACATATTTGCTGCTTTGACATTGTAAAACAACAATGTCCAAGCTCGAGAGGAGACATGCAGAGACCCATTTCATTTTTCCATTGTTTCTGTGGACATCACAATAGGCTTATTGGAACTTAGAATCCTTTGAACTCTGCAGGATTCACTTACTAAAAACGAAACACAGTTCAGTGGCTTTGCCAGTTATTAAGAACCATGTCATTACACCCATACATTTCCAGAATCCCTTGGTATAACATCCAGCATATTATTTGCTGACACTTCTTTTTGGTGTAACCGCATGATCCGCATGAGATTTGCATGGCTCATGACGAAAATATGAAGGCATGTCAGATTACTTAACTAGATATTGGCCACACTCTAAACACAGGCACACTCACATGCACACATATCCCACACACACATACACACACACAGCAGGTCAAAACTCAATGGTACATTTATTAACCACCATCTGTTGATATTCTTACATATGATACATTTGTCAAAACATGATGCGCTACCGCTCCCCCAGCTTTTCTTGACTGCACAGAGCTCTCCTGAGATGCAATTGGACGGCGAGAGAGCCAATAGGCACCAGGGAAGCAGGTTATTTGAACTCTCCTCCAAGAGCCGCACACAGCTAAACCAGAAAACATACTCAGATATTTTCGCAGACATTATTCTCTCATTTGTAACCGCGGGACTGGCATCGTCCTCTATCTGGCTGGTAACTGAAGCCTCTCTTCTGAACTTGGGAAGTTCTGAGTAGCAGCAGCAGCAGCAGCAGCAGAGTTTTCCAGAGCTTTTCATTAGCTGTGGGCTATTATGTGAGAGGCATTATGGGACCCTACCACGTTTCTTTACATCTGGGACTCCACCGATGCACCTGTTGACCGCGAAAAGCTCTCGGTGGCGGAGGAAGAACAAAGTGGCCGTGATGAAGGCTGATACTCTACTGCGTTTGGAGCACGTCGGGAAAATGGAGGAGAGCAACAGATTGAACTTTGAGGAAAGAACTTGTGGACAGACCAGTACACCAGATGGGCAGAACAGTGACTTGTTGCCATGCCAGGAGACAGGCGACAGCAACTCTCCTGCCAAGTACAGAAGATACGGGTACGCCCTTCTTATGTAATGGCGGCAATGTGCGGCTGTTTTCAGTCTGCACGACTAATGAAATGAGTCATTCGACACAATTATGATTACTTTTATGTCCTTTGGCCTATCTTATCTTGCCATGGGGATAGGTGTGGTTTGAACACTGGGGGGGGAGACATTAAGTCGGGGGTCTGGAGGTCCTCCCCCAGGACATTTTGAACACTTCATGTCCTACATTCTGGTGAATTGTTATGCACCAATTTATGCCTTTTCTGCATCCATTTATGGTGGAAATATCTTTATTTATGTAAAGGAAAACACAAAATTCAGGCACCAGGTGACAATTCTAAATATAATGGAATTTAATGCAGTAAGGCTCTCAAGCATTCTGTATAGCTTTCAAATATTTGTTCTCAGGTGGAACAACTTTTCTCATTTAATATTATCCCCGCTCAGTCAACACACATATAGGCAGTATTTACATTCTGTCTTCTTTTGTGTCGGAGGCATTGTTGCGTCTATGAGTAACGTAGAGTCCTCTGCTTCTTTCATGTTTTTATTGGGGGGGGACAAATGCATATGTTCAAAATATTGAGGGTGACGTATCCCCTGCAAAATCTACGCCTATCTCATCTAGCTATTTGTATTATCAAAAATGGGCTATCTATTATTATCTAAATCTATTGGATATATGCATGTGTGATCATTTCTTTAGGGCTCGTCTGAGTGGGGTCAAAGTTCGCCACAAGAGACAGGCACTGCAGGACATGGCGAGGCCTCTGAAACACTGGCTGTACAAGCACAGAGACAACCCCTATCCCACCAAGACCGAGAAGATCCTGCTGGCCCTGGGCTCTCACATGACACTCGTACAGGTGAGGTTAGCTTTACACGTTGAAACGTTGGTCAACTCAAACTGGTTAAGTTACCTTGTTGTCTTTTAACTGACATGGATACATTATTCCACGTTTAATTATTATATTTTCTACCGTGTACTACTAGACTAACTGACTGATGACGACGAGTCATTGCTCAGTAGCGCTACACTGTAAAACCCAGATAAGTTAAGTGTTGTTTTCCACAACACTTTCAAGTTAGCTAAACCTTTACGGGTTTTACGGTTGTGGTGTTCTCGGAATTTTGACCGGATGACTGCTTGACAAACTTCCTGTCTGTGCAGGTGTCAAACTGGTTTGCTAATGCCCGTCGCCGACTGAAGAACACAGTAAGACAGCCAGACCTGAGTTGGGCCCTACGGATCAAACTGTACAATAAATATATCCAGGGAAATGCCGAGAGACTAAGTGTGTGCAGTGACGACAGCAACTCAGAGGGTAAGGGGCAAATTTGCTTTAAAGCTACAATTTCAAAGCTTTTCATATTAAAAAATGGTTTTGCTGCTGATTTTTATGGATGATTAGGGTCATAATGAATTACTCTGTAACAAACTTTTGGTATAACTCCCAAAAAAAAGTTTGAGATTCCAACTTTAAACCCCGCATCATCTGTTTGGTGTTAAATATTTTATTTTCTACTTTATTTCGTATTATTGGTTGAAAGGTGGAGTTGTATAAAGACCCAGTTAAAGATGTAGTTGAGCTACAAGCCTCACAGGATATTCTGGATAAAGGAAAACAGTCAAAACTCCTATATGTCTATTTTTTCCGGTACATTCATTCAAGCTTCCAGCCTTGCTTTTCAGATGAGGAGTGTCAACCAACTGCCATCTGCCCGTCGGGCTTCAGCCGGGCGTCTTGTCACAGCGGGCTCCTCCAGAAGCAGGCCGGTGCGCTCACCAGGGCCGACTCTGCCAACAGCGACGACAGCGCCTCGCCGCCCTCCAAGTACAAGAGCAGCCTGCTGAACCGCTACCTGAACGACAGCCTGCAACGCGTCATGGCAGCCGCGGCCGCCGCCGCCGCCGCCGACCTCCCCGCGGACCACAAGAGGCGGAGCCACTCCGAGTCGTTCAGCTCCGTCGAATGTGAGGACGACGTCGCGTCTCCGGCCTGCTCTTCTGAAATGGAGACCAACTTTGTGTACCGCATGGGTGAGAGCACTGTTTTTATACATGGCGACACACCGCCTTCACACCCTCAATCGGGAAGGAATCAAATGAATTACATTCTAAAATAAGTAGTACTTTATTAAATTAGAACATTTTTATTAAATTATTAAATTATATTTTTAATAATTGAATATAAATAAAAACATGTAATTATTTAATTTAAATTATTAAATGAGTAGTAGGCTACAATATTACATTTGAAAAATGCTATTGCTATTATTCTGTCTTTAGGGGTGAACTGTAATCAACGCCATTCAAAGTCACATAGCAGGCTAAGCTATACAATTTTTGAATTTGTAGTTCAAGAAACCAGAGTGCCCATTGCTAGGATACATTTTAAGAAACATCTTCCTTGTAAACAACAAAGTCGTGTTTAATGAGAGGGAAAATGGCAATGTAACTACCCAGCAGCCGCCTAGTTAACAGTGAACTCACCCCTGTGTGTAGTAAAACAAGAAGTGAACGCACAATAACTTGCACATGGCTCCTCGTGGACCTTGACGTTTATTAATCTCTGGCGCGTAACTGAAAGTCAGAAGCATATTTGGGTATTAAGTTACAGTGAATTTAGAATGGAATTTTGACACCTGGTTGCCCTTTAAGACCTGTAGGTAACACCTAAGCTAAAGTCTTGTTGACAAGCCTCAAATCTGCAATGGGAAAGAGGCCAAAGCCTCTACAAACACATAGCTAATAGGAGCCCATGCAGACGCTGAAATCCCTTATATTAAAATTGGAGAGGGCTGAAACTGGCTGTGCACCACAAATATGATTTCCATATTCTAGAATGTCCCATTTGTTCCACTGCAGCCTCTTGCCATACTGGAAATGTCCAGTCTGTCTCAAGGACAATTACAGAATGTCTGAGACTTTCCTCTTTCCCGGGTGAGAAGCGGAGACGTGTGCCAAACGTAGAAATAAAGTACCCTGGCATTAAAACCTGGAAGAACACGCTTAGAGCGATTGTCAAACATGTCACTGAGGCCCATTGTGGAGAATTTTGTTTTTTCCCCAAAATATTTGACAGTGCAGGTGTGCTTTCTCAAGTCACTGGCGCCATACCACTCACAACAAATGTCAATCACATATTGAAAATAGATAATTTCCTTCATTTCATTGATTCACTGCAGTTATATAACAGTTTAACAAAATGAATACATCATTTGAAAGTCATACTTAACTTAAATTCAATTGAAATGTAACTTAATTTTAAAGTTAATTGAAAGCTTAAGTAACAGAAATTGTCTTGTAGATTCGGTTCGCTAATTTCAACAAATAGTAATGATAATTTGTAACTAAATGAGTAGAATTGGTCCAGAGTCTTTCTGAGCTTCACATCACTGTGTGCAGATGTAGAGGACAACCCTTTTATAACACTGGTTTCAACCACAAGGGAAATTCCACACTAAAATCTAGGTGTGTGCCTTAAAATATGGTCTTTTACCCAGCAAATTCACACTCTCTTTTTTTCACGTTAAGGCCTCGAAAATATACACTATGTGCAAAGTGCTGATGAAATGTCTGTGCGATGTTTTAATGTATCCCCCTGATCCCATTATGGGTGTTTGTAGCACAGTATGGTTCCTCTGCAGAGGTGAAGTTGAAAGTCAAGCTGCCAGAACCATGACAAGCACTCACACCATAAACACTTTTATACTCTGCCCAGGAGAGGGCTGAAAAAGTAGCTATATACCTACGGTGCATGCGAAGGACTATAGTTTTGCCACTATAGTGTTTTGCAAGGACACTTAGAGAACATCAGTATCAGTTTTAATCACAACACAAAATGTCCATTGTTGTAATGCATGTAACAGAACATAGGACTTGGACTTGAACATGACAGTGTAATACGGTATGTCTGGACCATAAGAAATGGCCTTCACATTAGGTTTAGGACTTCCCTTGAGGGCCGGAGACCCATAAATGTGACTGGATGCGTGTTTTATTGAACTTAGAGTGAGAAAAAAACTAATTTTGACACATACCTCGCTCAATTTTCCACACATTTGTTTTTTGTATGAAAACATACATGCTGTGAGGAGAGCCTCTCGGTTTTAAATCCCCTAGATGAGCACGTCTAATCCTTCATCATTGAAATGAGGTGTTCCAGAAGTTTCTCGGTACATTTTCCAGTCTGGATCAGAATGACCCACCCTGAGGTTTGCCATAAAGTCATCGACATTGGGACATTGAGGTATTCCCAAGAAAAGTGTATTTCTGGGAAAATGACTTGAATTTATGAAAATGACAAAGATAAAATACTTCACAATAGTTTTCAGTACACATATGACTTTATAGACTAGATTAAGTCATATGTTCATGTCCTAGTTATTCAAGTGCATATACAGTATGTTGTGAAGCCTAAAAGTTATTATTTAAAACACATGTTGGCATCTAATTTATACACAAAAATGAATTTGTGTTGACAGTAAATACAAGCAAAATACGGTCCTTATGCTATGCTATTTAGGATTGTTCAGTAGCAGAAGCAACTAAGAGGCCAAACGATTTACTAGTAGGTTTTTGGCTTGGGCCTGCTTAAAGAAACCAAAGACAGGGATGTTTCAGGCTTTGAAAGACAACATTTTGTATGATCCAATGTTTTGCCTTTCATTTTCCCTCTCTATTAGTCCCCAATGAAACATATTTTTGAGCAGTCTCAATCTGGTCTAACACATTCCAAATACAAAACGGAAAATATGTTTTACACATTATGAACACTATTACGTAAATACTGTGAACCATGAATGTAGCAGGGAGTAAACCCACCTCAAATACATTTAGCCAGAACTAGCTAGTCATTACCCCTAATTGCTAAACTAGTGGCCTTCGCTAACTATACCATTCACCATTCAACCTTTCCTTCCATTTTTAATTTACGAGGTTTTCTTATAAATTATAGAAATACAGGCAGAGGAGTCAACATCCGTAAGTGCTAGCAAAGATGGTTTTCCTTCTCAAACGCACAAGAGAAAGATTTGCATTTGTTTTGGCTTCAGGAGAGAACGACTAGACTGGGGTTAACTGAGGTGCACACGCGTTGGTATATGCTTGCACGTATTAAATCTGTGTTTAAAGGGACAGCTATCAATTTAAAATCTAATTGAATCCAATATAATATATCTGTGAATCCTAGCTCCTAGACTGACACCGTTCTCTACCCCTCCCCTACAGCCAAAGGGGCAGATGTGGTTTGAAACACACAACTGCGCATCTGGGGAGGAAACTTTTCTGTGCTATAACACAATCAGGGAGTGTAACTTTAAAATGTTCGCTAGGCTAACGCATTCGCTCCTCTCATCCACAGACACAATGGAGTACACCTCAGCTAAATGTGACAAGTGAGTGTGATTTACTGTTGCTAAAATCAACTCTACTACAATTCAACACTACTGAAATGAAATGCATAGCAAATCCCCAGTGGCACTTTCTTACTAAGGGGGTGTAATTAAACAGTTCAGACCAGTAATAGTCCAGTAATAGTTCACTATCAGTTCACTATTACTGGACACTAATTGTGTAGTGTAGGCTAGAGAGTACACTATAAACAATTAGAGTACAGTATTTGGTTTCTGTGCTGGGTTTCACAGTGACCAGTGGCGGGACCGAGACCCGCAGATCAGACAGGCTCAGGAATGGAAAGAGATCCACGCGGCGGTGGCTCTGACTAGCCTGGCCCACGGACAGAGCTGCATCAGAGGCCCGGACGCAGCTACGCGAGCCCCGGCCGCGACCATGGCCACGGACGAGACCCGCTCCACCGGGCACGTCACTATGGCGGCTGCGGGGGCCGCACCTACGGTGCCCGTCCTCGCCAGCTGCATCATCCAAAAGTCTTCTCACATCTCTGAGATCAAGACGGTCGCGTTAGCCCAGGCTAACAGCGTGTAGCCCAAGCTAACAGTGTGTAGTTAGTATATGTTCACCTTATTTGTAAATGCGAAAATAAAGTATTTTACGGGTGGACTTCCTACCTTAGATATATACAGTATATAACCTACTGTAGATATATATTATTTTATTATTATTATTATTACGAACAGCAAATTTGGTTCACATGTGTGGGAGGATGATATGAGAAAATGGTATAAGAAATTTTACAGACGTTGTTGAATTTGCATTAATCATGAATTAATTAATGAATCAAGATTTTTCGCACTTTTTTTAATCTTCTTGTCAGAAGGTATCATTACCATATCTGCCTAACTTCCATTAGCTGAATTCAAACAGTTGCTCGAGGCAAACCGGGAAACACGGTGCAAGTGGTTTGGGACGTGCTTAGCTGTGAACATATTTACAGGAAGTCCATAGTGACCTCTAGTGGTCAGGATATTTATTACAGCATCTTTCATTTTTTACTTTTCTTGACGTGATGACCGGATATCCCCCACAAAAAGCATACTGCCGCTTTCAAAAATAAGTTAATGCTGTTGTCAATGTAAGCTAATTTGGCACATGCTAAATTAGCAAGTGCCCTGCAATATTTCTAATGCATTTGAGATCAGAATTGTATTGTTGATATTTTCTGTTTTTTTATTGTTTAATTTTTTTTAATGGAAAATTACCTTCAATGAAATATTTTCTATAGTTGAAGTGATGGATGGAATCATTTTTTTTTAACATTCTCTTTGTTTTCAGTAAGTTATATTAACTTTAATGAGACTGGATCATCATCCAACGCTATATAGCATCTCTTTTAATAAACTAAATGTGAAACCTTTTAAGTTCTTTTCTTAAGAACCACTATCAGTAAAATATTAACTCCTACTCATTTTGAGATCAACAGTTTTTATAAAGCTTTTATAAAATATGAGTAAAATAAATATATTTTAATTGGTATTTGTATTGTAATTTTTCTTATCGACCCCCAGTGAAACCAACAACATAACATGAGACCCCTTGTGTTTTCCAATTACAATTGTTGCGAATCGTCCTACTGTACTGAGAGGCCTGTACACTGGTAAAGACACTGTTCTTCCCTGCCTAACTACCATTGACAGTTAGGCATGAAGTTGTTTGTGCAACTACTGAAAAAAGTTAAAATATATACAGCTTTTATAACAAACTGAGCGAAGTTACACCTTGTGACCAGATGGGGCCGCCATTATGCCAATTAATCTAATACAGCTTTAAGTAAACCAACTTTTGAGGCACTTTAATAATATTCTGTTATTTTTTATTTAAACATAGACAACACAAGGAACATGCAGTGAACAGGATGAGACTATTAGAATCCTCAATCAAGTTGAAATATGATTAGGACTTAATTAATATTATTTATTTTGTAATACGAATACTCATTGCTACATTTGATCCACTATTTTAATAAAAGCTTCCCTTCTGTCCCTGTGGAGAACACCTTGTTTTGTGCCTTGCCCCACAGTACACAGTAAGGCTTCTCAAATGCGTCCGTTTTAAACATTAAAACATTATATAAATGATAAATGAGATATCAGGAATTTTCTGACCTCAAAGCAAGGTCACCTGTGAAAAAAAAAACACTGACAAAAAAACCCCAATATGGGAAACACAGAGAACACAATACGTCTGGTGAGCTGCCTCTGTAGATAAAAATCTGAGGGGACCATCCTGTTCCATTTGGGGACACCCGACATAAGCTTATAATCACACAACTGCCCTCTGGCAACATGTTCTAAAACACGGTAACTAAGAATGTCCCTTTTTCGGCCTGTTTTGTGACATTCTGCGCAAGGAATGTTCTCAATCTTAAATGTAGAACAGGCAATAGTCATCAACAAGGTTTTTATGGAAAGACTGCCTCAGCGCAACCTGCTTTTGGTTAGGTGGACTTTCTGCGCAATATGAAAACGAGACGGCAGTTCTCGATTAGAGTAATAAAATAAGAGCTTGTCTGTTGCGAGAGTAGGATGAGGGCAACACAACTGTTGTTTTAACGATTGTCTTTTATTTCGGTTTTAAACAATACACATGTTCATGTCATCCAAAGTTAAGGCAGATTTAACTAATGTCATAATGTCATCGAAAACAAAAA
>JAOEHI010030529.1:0-15475 GCA_025447815.1 Percopsis transmontana | reverse complement strand
TTAAACAATACACATGTTCATGTCATCCAAAGTTAAGGCAGATTTAACTAATGTCATAATGTCATCGAAAACAAAAAAGATAAAGAGCAATGGAATAGAATAGAATAATGTCACTATAGTCAGCAGAGTTATAGGTATTGCAATTTCAAAAGGAGTGCTGTAGGAATATACTAACAAACCACAAACTGCGTAGATGTTTTCTGTGTGCCAAAGTGCCATAGCTTGGACCACTATACCAAACAGAGATGCTGTAAATACTTAGAAAACGAAAGAAAGCCTCACTTCGCCTCATAAAGACTGGGCGAGCAAATTAATTGCTTTTTGGCCAGAGCGTTTAGGGAAAGGAAACACAGAGCTATATTGAGTAAAAAGTTTTATTAAAATAGCTCTGATCACGGCAAACCTGCGACTGTGAACGTTATGTGCCGGAAATGCGGCTTCAAGACAAGGAAGCAATATGTTGCAGCTTTCTTTTTTTATATATGATGAGGAAAGGAGAATCGTTTATACACTTATAAACCATATAATCCACAAAAAATGCTAAATTAAGACAATCAAAATAGACAATGACTTGGTTAACTGTGAGGCGAAACTGGGTTCAGTAACAGAGGTTTTCAATGACAATGTGAAGGTAGGATGAAATGTAATTACACGTTTTCTTTGGGAGGGTTCACAGTGTCCTAGCAGCAAGAAAGGAGATCATGTTCTACTCAAATGCTCTGTAAAAGTAAACTCTACCTACTTCAAGTCCACCCTAGTACTTGTGATGAATATATGTAATAATTAAGGCTTTTAGATTCTCTTCTCATGTAGAATCATTTATATATCGTTTGCAATTCTGGTTTTTGGAGGGAGAGAATGGTAAGAGTATAACCAACGGGCTTAACTAAGACCAAACCTTTATGCTGTAGTATTTTAAACAGTTTTTAACGTAGTTTAAACCTTATTGCACAAATGGCCGGAAAAAAAACAAAACAAAAATCAATGTGTACTACATGACATGTTGACATGTATATTTGCAATACATACATATACACATATATATATATACATACATATACATACACATACAGACTTTGAACGGACTTTATCTTTATTTATGCAGTTTTATGTTCATTCTACTTTACAAATCAATTTAACAAGAGGAACAAAAATAATGCATTTTTATTTTCAATATAACACGCGTCAGACAACGGCACCCAACTCCCAAAGAAGTTTAAATGGAACATAGGAACAATAAAGGAGTAGAACAAGGAAAACCTTAACCTGTTTTTACAGGCTCCAAATATTAGCGGATAAGTAATAGTCGATATCAGCATCTGCCTTTAAAAAAAAAACAACACATATCGGCAACCCCTACTACCTGAATCTCAGCTTTGAACAACAGCTTGTTTTTAAGTGTTTGTCACATCCTAAGTCAATTTTCAGATATGGTCACAATCTCAGAAAATATAACCCAGTTAGCAGCTCCATTTGATAGCTCTCAGTTTGAATTATCTTAATCTGATCATTCACAGTAACCGGGGTACTGTGTTGAATGGAACCCTATATGCTGGTTGAGGTTAATTTACTGGTCAAAGGAGCCTCGCTGTTATGATGGGAACGCTCTGGGGAGGCTGGGCAGTCTTGCAGCACCCTTTGGTTGCGATGTGATTGGGAGATTGGATGTCCAATTAACACAATGTTCTCAATTGGCTGAGATGGCCACATGGATATGTTTAGCTATGCAACAGGATCAATGCTACGCCTCATAACCATATGGAAAATTAAATGCGTATGGAGGTGTATTATCTCTTTAAAATGTAGATGTATTTTAACATTAATTGGATTGCAACTAACAACATCTTCAAAAGAGAAAAAAAATGTGTGTTTGTCATCTTTCAACAATAGTCTTAAATTATTTTAAATAAGGATGCAGGAATAAGGTTCATTATATGGAATATGCATAATGAAAAGCACAATTCGCTGATGAAAAACAAAACCAAATTTAACATTGAGAGGCCAGCTCATTTCCTCCCAGGCTCCCTTTGAAATGTCCCATAGTCGTCACCCCCGATATGGATCAAAGACTGACAGCCAGATGACATGTGACAGCCAAAGTTACTGTGTAAAGTAGGAGTTCTATGAAGAAGGAAATTAATGTATGCTTTTTTATCTGAAAAACACACACACACACACAAGTCCGTTAGACAGCAGCATCTGGCTCCCGTTGAGCGCTGAACAGATGTTAAGTCTGCGGTGTTAAAAACCTCCAGCCACATCATCAATAATGTAGTACTTGGTCAAGGGGTCGTGTGTGTGTGTGTGTGTGTGTGTGTGTGTGTCATTGAGCTTTGTCTGAGAAAGTGTACTGTACATTCAAGCATGTGTGTACACACAACCCTTGTGGAAATTCTCACACGCTTTTATGTTGGCATTTTGTGTGTGTGTATGATGATCTCCACGGTTACCCCCGCTTAAAAAGGCTGCCGTATGACCTCGAAGGAGACGCAGAGGCTGGCCGGCATTATAGGATCTCCTAACTCGCCGCAGAGCCAGCACGACAGGTGAGAGAAGGTTTCGCTTTAGCAGGAGGTTGACTCATTGTATGAGCTACAAGCAGATAATTTCAAGTCCTGGCTCAGTCCTTTTCTTTTAATGGACAGCCATATTAGCTTGTGCATGATGTATTTTACATGCCAATTAGTGTGACATATATAACCTTTTGAAGTAGAGCTAGCAAATGAGAACTTTTCATTAGAACACGCGAAGCAACATCTGTCCAGTTCTTTCATAGTTTTTTTTTTTTCCCCAGTTGTACTTTCACATTGTAATGGATTTAAATAAATGGAAAATATTGGTTGAGCACACAAATTACACACACAATTACATTACAAGTGTGTTTTTCCTTGAGCTTTGTCTAGGTAGTTGACAAATGTGATGTGGAACTCTGTTGATAGAAATCCACCAAGCAATTGTGCGTTTACATAACAATAGACCTACATCTTGAAATAAAATAAATTGAAATTTAACAAAAGGTGCAAGAATAATCCTGAATATATTACTGCATAGTAAAATACTGCATAGACATAATAAGAATGACACAATGTGTATGGAATTTAATCTGGTTTTCACTGTTACATTTACAAAGCAGAGCTAAGCTGTACGCTAAGCGAAACGTGCATGTCCAGTGATCTATCTAGATATGCAAGATCTCAATGTCTGCCGGCAGTCTCGTGACAATAGAGAGGCGTTGGTGTCACCAATCGAGATGTGGAAGGAGACAGGACCAGGGGGAAACGTGGCACATTGGTCTGTGTTCACCACGTCAAGGTCACTGGGGGGAAAAAAAGAATAAAAAGTCTAAACTAAAAGGAATTCAGCACATCACAAAGCACGACGAGTGAGCACGGTAGGGGAAAAAAAAAAAGATTTATTTATAAAAATAAAAAGAGAAATAGCTGCAAGTCCCAGAGCACATAAAAAAGATAGATAAGGGGCGGGCGCATACACACCTAGGCACCGTGCACATATGGGCGCCTGCCTTTGCATCCAAAAAAAAAAACTCAGCTGGTCTGCAATATCTTCAAAGGCAAATGGATTGAAACAATGGCCACCGCATGTGTCCGCAGGGTATTGTCTCCTGCGCCAAATGACAAATATTAATTTTCCTCAATTCTCTCTCTTTCTCTCTCTCTCTCTCTCTCTCTCTCTCTCTCACCCTCTCCCTCGCTCTGTTTCTCTTGGCCTTTCCTTGGCTGTGGACTCCTGGGATACAATGGGCTGCTATTTGAAGCCTCGGACCTAGTTTCACTACTACCAAGGGTCCTGTGTTAGATGCACATTTAACAAATGGGGGGGTGACAGAATTTTAAAATGTAAAAAAATATGAAAAAAAACATTGTGAAGAATTCTCCTATTGGGACAATCTGTCTAGGGAACAGGAAAATGAGGTCGTTCAGATGCCGCTGTGCATCATATTGTGAATGCAATAGTGGCCTAATCGTGATCTCTCTCATGCCGAGAAGCCTCAGACATGGCATTACCTGCCAATCAGATGCAAATTCGTAGTTAGTTCATTTTCTGCAATGAGAAGCAAGTACATTTAACATGCCAACAGGGTTCAGCGCCATTGACGCTGGTGCCACTTCATGTGGCTGTGGAGAACAAGAGACAGCATCTCCCGGTTTATAGTATTGAAGGCCTTTCTGAAGTCGATAAAGGCAATGTACAGGTCTTTGTGCTTCTCTCTGCTGCCGCAAGACAAAGATCATGTCAGTAGTGGATCTTGACTTCCGGAAACCACATTGTGTTTCTGGGAAAGCGCTTTCCGAAATGTGCTCCACCAGTCTGTTGCGCATGATTATTGCCAGCACTTTCCCTGCAATGGAGAGAAAATAAATTCTGTGGCTGTTCCTACAAACTGCTCTGTCTCCCTTCTGTTTGTAAATGACCACAATGGTGGCGTCCTTCCAGTCCTGAGGGAGGATCTCAGTCTTCCAGATGTCTGATCAGGAGGTGTTGGCAGCATGTGAGGAAGTATCCCCATGTTTGGTCCTGCACTTTTGTTGTTCTTCAAGCTAGCTTGGCGGGGTAGCAGGATTGGTGGAAGATCTGGAAGTTTGAGGATATGAAGATCAACAGGGTTTATGTGGTTGAGGAGGGACTCAAAGTGATCTCATGACGGTTCTTGAGAAGAGTGTCCCTGTCTGCTGATTGTACAGGGGCAGTAGTTTGCTTCCTTGGGCCGTGTAGGGCTTCTATTATGCCATCAAAGCCCTGGGTGTTACTGCAGTCTGCAGGGTTTTCCATTTCTAGTGCTTTCTGCATCCACCAGGTGTCTTTCATGATCCAGAGAACATTTCAAGGTGGGGGATCCAGGTTTGGAATAGGAGAGTTTTGTGGGCCTTATGTTTTTTTCCCCAGGAGTAATAGTATTTCGGCAGCCCTGCAAGGAGCCGTCAGAGGTTGCCTATGGTGGTGGGTTTGTTCAGTGCTGTGTAATTGAGTTTTCTGTTTGGGGCTATATCCTTGGGTGACGGGGTTGAATATCCATGAGGAGCCTGGATCTGACCATAAGATGATCAGATGATTTTGACAGACAATGATTTATTCCAGGAGGGGATGTTGCCAGGTGGTTTTGAGTCTGCTACGATGGTGTAGTAATGACCAGGAGATGTTTTCTGTTCATTTTCCCAACTCCATGCTGGCCAAGTACATTAATCCATATGAAACGCTTTGTGCCCACTCTAGCATTGAAGTCTCCCATAAGTATTAGTTTGTCTGTAGCCGGGGTGTCCTAGATAATGGTGTCAAGACCTCAGTAGAAGACCTTTCTCTTCTGCTCTGCATCCAGCATTGGTGCGTAGGCGCTGATAAGGGCGGGAAAGCGGCTCTTTTTTAAAGGGGAATGCACCATGTCATCAGCGAAGACCACTCTGTGGCGGCGTGTGCCTTCGGGGACCCCTTTCCAGAAGCAAGTGTACCCCGCGCAGACTTCTGTCAGGGAGCCCTCTCCGTGTAGTCTGGTCTCACATTGCACTGTGATGTCGATTTTGTCAGTTTTATTTTGTATTGTCCTTCCCCGTTGTCTTTTCCTAGTGTATCTACGTTGTCCCCGTGTTCTTCCTTGCTCCGCCCTGCTTCCCTTGTATGGTCCTTCTCTTATCCTATTACCGCCCTCACCTGTTTCCCCATTTTCCAATCATCCCCAGTGTATTTATCTATTTCCTGGTTTTGTATTTACCCCCATATATAAACCCACTCCTGCCTGTCTGCCTGCGCTTGGGTCCAACACAACACAATCCCTGACACTTCGCAAGCTCAAGGGCCACAAGTGCTGTTCTACGGTGGGGCCTGTTAGGTGTTTCAGCCATATCCAGGAGCGTGCAGATGGTCGAGGAAGCGATGTGAAACAAATATTTAGTTTGGTTCTTCGACCGCATTGAAGGGATGCTCCGACGGTTGCGGCTTACAGTCTGGAGTAAGGAGAGCAGACAATTTTTGGACCACCTTTTTCAGGTCCTTCCCCATTCCAGGGGTGACCATCACTCCATTGCCACCTGTGTGCATGGTTTGACTAGGCAATCCCAGCCACATCCTTGGCCTGTACCTACTGCCCCCCACGGCTTTGGGCGGTGGGGAGGGCTTACACCTGGAAAGGATTAGGGTGAGGGTGTGCAGCCTTCCTTACTTCCACCATCTTCACTCCACCAGACAGACTTCCACTGGCATGAGAAACTCGCGACAACCTTTGTCTGGCTCGAGCAGCAGGGGAAGCAGTCAGTGGTCCGGTTTGCTGGATGCCTATGCCTGTCCATTTGTTGTCGTGGCTCTTTAATTTATTTAAATACATCTAAATACATCTTAAATAATAGCCATTAGCCATTAGTGAGGAAATATTTTCCAGGTATTTCCATTTGGCCAGCGTCTGTGAGGTTTAGGCCGTGGCTAGAAATCCTTCTATTTCCAACCTGCGGCATTAATAATTTCATACGGAGAGGAGAGTGACATTGTAAAAAGCTACCTTGAATGTGCAGAGAGCCGATAAAGGAGAGAGATAGAATGTGTATGCGAGAGAGAATATGAGAAATGAGGAAATGAGAACATAGGCAGGTGGACATACAAGGCAGAGAGAGAGGAGGCATACATATGCATGCTCAGAGTCTTTATAGTGGCATTTCACTGGATCTGCAAGGCAGAGAGGGGCCACCCCAGTCTTTCCCCACGATATTGGTGCAATCAGAACCTGCCTCCATTATATACCTCTCAGAAAGTCTCTCTCTCAGCACCGACAGCCGTTCCCCCAGCCGGTGGTCTTCCCACACCTACCCCGCCCCCCCCACTCTGTGCAGCGACGAGTGAGGATGAACCTGTGAAACAATCACTCTGCGAATTGGCTTTGTGTCACTGAGAATTAAGCCGTGTTCCGTAATGGCCCCCGCACCACAGGAATAGCCGGCCACGCTTGATGCACTGTCACCTACGCAGATGTAGCAACCTTTTAAATATCAACATATCCCATTCAGATATTAATGGGATGAAACTGCGTTTGAGGGGGGGCATGCTCTCGGCTATCTGCCAAACATGACTGTCAATCTGGGATTTCACCGTTTGGGGAAGGGGCCGGTAAACTAAGCCTTGTAACAAATGACCTGAGCTCGACGGCTGAGAAGGTTGGATCCTCTCCAGATATATGCATAAATCCCCTTTTCTGCAACGGAGAGCGAGTTTCACCACTGGGAGCTACTTCTCAAGGTAGGTCTCACACTTTCCAGGGATTCACTCTGGCTGGCCACTAGCCAAATAAACCCACGGCACTGCACAGGTTATTTACCTTAAACTGATTTAGACCAGCGATGTTAGCGCTAACCAACTCCTTGCTAACAAATGGTTTACCGAGCAGATGGTTTACTAAGCAGATGACCACACACACACACACACACACACACCCCTCTGGGCAAAATTTTCCCCAGTCTATTTACAGTAGCATCGCTCCTGAGAAAACATAAAATATAATTTCTAATAAACAATAAAATCGTCTCCTTGCTTTCCATTTAAGTCGCTAAAGCAGTGGTACTCAACCTTTTTGGGACTACATACACAAACAGTGTTAAGGCTTGCTTGTTTTTGGGGAGCAGGCAGGCAGATGAGTGAGAGAGCTGGCTAACAGGCTGAGGCAGAGGGCAATGCATTTTTGTAAATGTTTTCCTCTTTTAATAAGAAGTGCTGTGTGCAGTTACTACAGCCTCATGTAGCTTTACACAAAATACCAACAACAAGAACAACAATAATAATAATATTCATGCTCTGGTATCAGTAGATATCCAAATTCTGTATCAGTGCATCTCTATGTGCAATAAGGATATTAATCACATTGTATTGTGGTCACGAGTCGGCCTGTGTGATGTGCTTACCAGAGCTGTCAAATCTCATGCTTTGACCGTGAGACTCACGCATACTGTATCAACCAGTTCACGTGCCACACCTCGTATTTCTCACAACGAGAATCTCAAACCAAATAAACATACAGTATATATTTCCTCACTTGCACTTGCTTGGTGCCTGTCACTGTTCACGTGGTGAACGGGAGATCATTTCCCCACGCTGCACGCACACCCATGTCCCACATCCTTATAGGGTGCGTCGACGAAGCTGGAAGAATCACGGTGAGTTGAATGTTGTGTTTCAACTGAAGTGGAAGGTTGAATTGTATCATTCAAATTATGTTTTTATTATTCTAGAATAAAATACAACTAAACAAAATCACATGGCTGTGATCTAATTGATACTGTGAGCTAGTAATGTTAAGAGGTAGCTATTAGTATAGCTAGTAGCTAGCTTTTGAAGAGACTGTAGGTTATTCCTCCATGTCCTGAGGCAGAGCCTCTGGCACCCTATTTAGTAAGACTACGCCCATAATTCTGAAGTCTCATCGTTAATAATTTCTTTTTTCAATTATGTTTTTATGCCCAGGCAAAAGTAGAGAAGTGGCAGATTTTTTATCCATTTTATCACTTGAGCACTGTACAAAAGTTCACAGTGGTTGAAACAATACTTGTAAATGAATGGGATTGAAGGATCTGCACCATGGTGCGCGTTTAATCTGAGCCGCCCTTGAGATTAACGAACGCCCCCCTTTTTTGCTTCGATGCTCCCAGTGCCCCCCCACGACCTCTCAACACCAGCGGTACCGCCCACGTTGAGAGCTTCTACACTAAAGCATGATTCCCAGTGGAAGTGAAGCGCGAGCGCTTGTGTGTCCGCTGGGGGGGAGGGGTTGGGCCTCACACTAATGCACGTGTAGCAGTGGGCAGGATTTCCAATACTCCATAAATTTAGGTCTTATCTCCAGACAGTGAGTAGTAAATGGTAAGCAACACTATCAATCATGGCGCTCCCAGCTGTGCGATTCATAGTAATGTATTTCCATTTAGACACCCACCCCCCCCACAACCATACACAGATACACACACAGCTACACACTCGACCAGCCCCCTGGGGGAGGTGAAGCAGGCTAGGGGGGCTTAAGGCATCAAATTCCCTACAACAATCAACATGTGGAGTCCGTGCTTGTGCTTACTCAGCGAGACATACTGTATTCAAACGTAAGGAAAACTGCATTAACGTTGGAGAAGAGGAGAAAGGGGGCAAAGAGAACAATCAGGTAGGGCTTCAAAGTGGGACATGTACAGAGATGCATATACCCTAAATAAAATACCTTTGAATGTTTTGTGCAATACAGCACACAGACCACGGGTAAATGGACAGAGATGCTAGCCTTGCTAACAGCAGAGAACGCTGTGTCTGTACGATCCATATACAGAACATACAAATACACAAACATTTAGATGATAAGGGTACACGCCTAATACTATAGGCTCCACTCCACAGTCGTCATATTGAAGAGTTTATGGGATGTCAGTACAGGGAACATTATGTCAAAGTTTACAATAATGCTGTGCTATGTCACTTTTTCTCTCTCTCACACACACACACAGACACACGAAAGCTGCAGCTAAACCTTACTAAATAGAAAGATTCCTTGAAGGGCGTGTGTAAAAGTGTGATATCTCCTGAACTAGCCAAGGTGATAGCTTCTGCCAAATGCAAACATACAGCATGTGGGCTTATTATGATAACACCATTAATGTGATGCTGTCAGTCAGACCTGGAAGGTTTTAAACCAAGACGTAGATCATAATCTCTGGGTAATCACTCAACAAGCCATCAAAACTAGCCGACATTGACTATGGCCCCCCTGGGTGCTCGCACCTCGGGCTTCAAATCGATTATCAGTTGCTATTCCATCCTCGCCACCACTGACCCATGTGTGCATGTGCCGTTAAATTCTGCATGTACAACAAAAACAAGCACAAAGTGTCTAGTTCATTTATATTCTTCAAAAAAAAATATTAAAATAGAATATGCTCAGGGGCACGTGGAGGCTGATCGCCTCGCTACATCTTATACAAGAAAATAGACAACATTACCGTTTAGTCAGAAAAGGTCTTTGTTTACTAACATCACGTTCTGTCTAAGCACAAATATATTATTATATTAGTATTTTATTATATAGTATAGTATATTATTATAGTATATAGTATATTATTATATTAGATATATTAGTATTTATCCATGCACAACTAGAGTCATAACTCTATACATAAATGTTAAGTTTCGCTTGAGCAGGACCAGCATTTTAGCTGACGACCGTTTGCAGTTGTAATGTCCATCAATGGGAAACCAGTCTTATAAAAACGGTCACCTGCATCATCAGTCATTTCATAATTTTAACAACACAGGTCTTTAAAGCACAGCTATTTAGGAAAAGTTCCGGTAGGACAAAACCATTGCAGTCACGATGTTAAAGAAATTTGTATTTCTAAATCCCTATGTAGCAGATGGTGTGCGAGTGAGTGTGAGGAATGGAAGGACATTTTCTGAAATTAAAGCTGCATATGATTATTTTGATAGTAAAATATTATTTATTGCTATATTATTGTAATTGGTATTCCCAGCCCTAACAGCATATCATGACGCCCATAACATAACCCAGCAGCATAACTGTTAGATTGTTAATGTATCTATTACATTGTCATTACGTCTTAAAACTCAGCGCCTTTCCCCGTGTTTAGCACCATAAATTGCTAGTTCTATTGAGTTATTTGTGTCCCTTTACACTTACAGTGTAATGCCTGTAGTTCTATTGATATACAGTAGCTCTACAGAGCAACAAGGAGCCTCGTAAAAATCAAACAGTGGCCAAACACGTGCCTCAAATTTAATTTTTATTATTTTTCTGCGGTAATATAATCTTTGTTTATGTACACAACTAACGTAACATATCCATTCATCAAGTTATTCAGCCAATCACAGCTCAAACAATTATAGTAAACAAACATGGTGACAAACTAACCCATCAAAAACGTAGTGTGAGAAACCAGTTTTTTGACATTCCAGGAGGCTAAAACAAGTGTCAGGGGCACATAAAAAGGAAAATCACAGTAATGTGGTGTGACAATTGAGAAAAGACAAAAAAATAAATAATAAAAGGCAAGATTTGAAGTGCTGCTCCACGGCACAGCCCCATTACAACTCAAGAAAGACGTTCCAAAATGTGGCGGCAAACAAAACAGCCTAAATGGAAATAGGTCCCCGTTTCATTCGAGTCTCATTCTTCCATAATCGCTCGCAGACGCAAGGGAGACAGGGGGCGAGTGGCGTGTGGTGTACACAAAAGGACCACTTCCTCGTCCAAAAAGAAAATCTCCAGTTCCACTTTTCTCCTGCACCGCGTTCCATCCGGTCAACACGATGACAATGCTCATAAATATATTTTACCAAAGCCCATTAGCTAGCCATTTCAAAGAACCCCATTTGAATTGAACTTTTCTAAAGAACTCCCCCACCCCCAAAATCCTTTCACGACACCACAATGTGAATGATGAAAAATCCCAGATATTCTGTCCAGAAAAAATTCCCAAGGTATTTTCTTTTTGTAGTCACACAATCCAACCGCAGCAGTTCCTTCCAACTTCGATTAAGGATGATCGGAGGGAGATGTTAGGAGGCCGAGCAAAAAGAGATAGAAATGATAAATGACTTGCTGCTGTCATTCTTAAGGCAGATTTCTCATTATGGCTGCGTTAAATCAAACTAAGATGACAATTTAGGGCTGATTAGGGCAACACATTAGAGCGGCGCCATGATTATAAAAGGGAGCGATTCCATAAAAATGGAGGTGGTGATGGAGTGGCTGTGGGTGTGGGTTCCCCCGACATTGTGATAAATACAACTACTTTGTGGTAATAGCTTTTGATGCTTCAGTCCCTAAAACTAAATTATTTGAGCTTATCTTCCATGTAGAACCAAGGTCCGAAATTAACACCCGCCAAAATTTCTGTTTGGAGAGTAAATCTCTGGAGACTATCCACCACACTGGCGGGTAGTTTGTACCAAAATAGTCATAAAAAACTATCCTGAGAGTGTCTACTCTACTTCTGTCAGAGTTTAACACACACACACACACATTCTGTGAAGACCCGCCCCTACCCGCCTCCGATTGGCTCTCTGAGCCTGACATTTTTGTTTAAGCCTATCTAACCAACCATCTGACCTAGTGATTAAAATCAATACTCAGAAACCGAGAAGAAATTATTTGATAAAGTATTAGTAAGATCCCCACAACGGAAGCTCCTTGGGTAGAAACCATCACTCTCCAACTTGAATTACTGTAGATAGTATTCAAAACCTCTGAGATTTGGTTATAATCAAGCCTCAAATCACTGCGAGTCTACACTGTATAAAAACCTTTGAGATTTGGTTAGATGATAGTCAATTGTACTGTCATAGTTGATAATGTCTGCAGACTCCCTGAAGTCCGCATTGAGCTCCTCCTCTCTGTAAGCCATCTCATGCCACGCACAGGCACACAGTCATGGGTGAAGAGAGAGTACCAAAAAAAGGGCTCAGCACACAGCCTTGTGGGACACCGGTTAAACTAGTAGGCAGATAACTACTAAATTGCAAACTCTTGAGACGCCGAGCCTCACGTTGTGCACGCACCACCATCTTGGTTATTCACCAATTGGTTATAATCAAGCCTCATCATTCTGTGAGTCTATACTGTAAAAACCTCTAGCGCAATCACATCACGATCCCATACAACACTATCTCAATGTGGTATTTTGACACACTTGCCACTGCTGTGGGCTTATTTGACCCAGCAGCTATTTCACAGCTATTTCAATCTCTCTCTACTATCTCAATTGTATGTTTGTAGGCCTTTGTATGTGTGTGTATGTGTGCGTGTCAGATAGCTCCAGCGGCAAGGTAGCAACATTGATAGCCTAGCAAGTGTAGCGATGGCTATCAATGGGCCCAGGCAGGGACAAAAACACCCTTGATGCAAGTACAATAATATTTCACACTCCTTTTCCATCAATGACAAACTGATAACCCTTCGCCCACACACACACACGCAGACTATCTCCTTGAGGCATCTGAAAAGTCTTGTTGAAGAGGGACAATGCACTTGTCAGATGCTAGCCTTGCCAACAATGTAGCTGGAACTGTTGGGTTTTTGTGTGCTCTAGAGAGGAAGACAAGGATGGTTAAACGCAGGATTAAAAAAGGGGAAAGAACAGCTGCCTCAGGTAGGAAAGCTGGATTCTCAGAATCTCCGGGGCTGTTGCTTCGTCATTAGCTGTCAGAGTTTAAAACATCACTAACAGTGTTATCACATGGTCTCCCTATTGCAGTGTCCTCAGTGCCTGTGGTTTAAATATGCACCTACGTTTTAGTCTAAACCCAGTTCCTGAGTCTTGCAGAAATCCCCTTACTGCCACTAGAGGTCACTGTAGCTGGGGTTTACTTTGTACTTGGTAACAGGGTTTAGAGGATTTGCGTTTTGGCTAAAATTGTTTTGATACAGCCCGTTATGTGGCGTTCCATGGCTAGAGGACCTCTGCATTTTGTTAAACTGACTTCACATCATAATATTGTTTGCTGGCTACAGAGTTCATCTAGTGTGTCAAGTGTTGGTTTAAGAATATGAAAATTTCCAGCCAAGATGGTTAATGTACAGCCTAGCGGGGTTTTTCAGCGGTTTAAACCTCATTTAGGACCAGGTTAGCTTAACCCGTTAGCTAAGCTAGTCAAATGCTAAGTGACAGAGCAACAGTCTCATAGGTTTAGGATGTGTGTGTGTGTGCGCATGTGTGTGTTTGGGGGTGGTGCTGTAGTAAAGGAGCCTTCAGGAAAATGGGATCCTCATATCTAAATCCTGTCCTTGAAAACAGAGTTACAGAAGAACTGTTTGTGTTCGAGGAAGAATTAGAAGTGACTAAGGAGAAGAAAAAAAAAAGCAGCAGTGTTAATATGTTTTATGTCCCTTAAAGAAAACAACACTGCCCTCTAAGCAGCTTGACGTTGTGAAAATGGCCATAAATCTGAACACAGGTTGATCCCTAGAAAGATATGGCGTGTGAAATGGCATTTTGGGACATTTATTAGTGTGCCCGATGACTGCAAAGTGAAGAAGAATATTATAGGGCAGGGATGGGCAACTTTCATGGGCTACCATACAGTAGTTTGTATGCGTGTGGTATGCATTAGTACAGTAATTCTCAAACTGTAGCAGCTGGGATGCTTCTGTGTGTGTGTGTGGTGGCGGTATGTAGTGTACGATATTTTTATTTATTTTTTTAATCTCCCCTTTGCCACCAATACTCATAATATGTGAAAGAAACTACTTTCTGCATAAATTAACCCCACACAGTTTCTGGCCCGATGTCTGTGAGTGGTATGTGGACCAGTCTTGTCACAGCTCCGCTCTCAGTAAATACACGCTACCGCATTTAACTGTCTCACTTACTCTTACTTTCATGTCATCTATTTGTCTGTCTTTCTTGCAGTCTAGAGCTCTACAGCTCTCTGAACCTGGTGAACTCCCCACAGGAATTTAGAAACAAGAGCAGAGAGCAGCATCTTGAATCTCAAGATATTTAGTTCTTCAGAAATACCGGGGAACACATTTGATCTGGCAAAGTGAAGAAAATTCAACTGATCTCTACACTGCTGCTTTTTTCTCCGTCCCAAACCATCTCAATGGACTTGGGGAATATCAAGCATGTTCTCGAATTCTGAAATCTCATGCTCCTTGAAATTATACGCAACAGAGCAATGAGAACATTTTTCAGCTCGGTGTACCGAGGAGAGATGTACAAGAATAGCAGTTTAGTCTTGGATGGACGCAGACCCAGCTTCAAAACGAATCGGAGGGGCACCCATTCACATACCGAATGAGTCAAAATAACAGCAGACCTAACATTACATATTCTGAAGGGGAATAACCAGTGCTAATAGCCAATGCCATTCATAAACCCAGCCCAATAGAATACACAAAACAACAAGCTACTGTATATAGGTAAAGTACAACATATGTTGGCTCATCATAACCCCTGGTATCCTAGTATTCTAGTCTAGTATTCAACCAACCAAAGTTCTCCCACGTAACACCCCCTCTACCGAGACCTTTACTGGCTCCTCATCTCAGCCCACATCCGAGTCAAGACATTAGTGTTGGCCTACAAGGCAGCAAAAGGAACTGCCCCACTCTACCTCCAAACAACGGTAAGATTCCAAGCCTCAACCAGAGCACTTCGATCTACTACCTCGGCTGGCAGGCTGGCACCTCCGTCGCTACGAGCTGCGCATAAGAGTCACGCAGCCCAGTCCAGACTGTTCTCTGTCCTGGCGCCACAATGGTGGAATGAGCTTCCTGCAGCGGTCAGAACATCAGAGTCACTACCAATCCTCCACAAGATACTTAAAACCCACCTCTTCAAGATCCATCTCGGTACCTTGGCCACACATCTTTCTACCTCATAGCACTAATCCCACTATAACAATCCTTATTCTATCCTCCATTTATTTATTTATTTATATATATATATATATATATATATATATATATATATCTATCATTTATACT
>JAOEHI010030518.1:0-24663 GCA_025447815.1 Percopsis transmontana | reverse complement strand
TGCAAACAAAATGCTTTTATGAGCATACACAAAAAGCACGGCTTCAAATAATGACAAACGTATCTAAAACAGGCATGCTGTATAATCAATAAAGAATTTAAAAATGCATTTAACTACGGTGGGCTTTCTGTAATAGTCAGCTGTGAACCAGGAGAGATTATTTGCTTACTGTGGAGGTATTTGGGCACGGCACAGGTCTGGCATTCGTCATGTCTCGGCCCCCCACAGGAGCGACAGTGGTGGTGGCATGCCATGCAGGTGAACTGGTCATCGTGAAGGTAGGTCTTGGGGGGGCAGTCTGTGTCACCCGTCACGCCACACAACAAGGTGTTCGGGTCCAGCACCAGTCCCTTTTCACACTGGGTACA
Source organism: Percopsis transmontana (assembly GCA_025447815.1). Classification (NCBI taxonomy): domain Eukaryota; kingdom Metazoa; phylum Chordata; class Actinopteri; order Percopsiformes; family Percopsidae; genus Percopsis; species Percopsis transmontana. The sequence goes on along the minus strand of JAOEHI010030518.1, from coordinate 24,295 downwards.
CTGGTTTGCCTCCGGACCCGAGCAGCTCACACAGGTCTGGTGACACTCTGGTGCATAGAAGCAAACAGAATCAGAGTCATGAATGAGCTTAAAATCCCATTACTGCCTGGAATCACTGCACTGCTGTCTTTACTGTTGTCCAAATGTAATATCTCATGCTCAGCAATTATTTCATATATTTTTTTTATTTTATTTAATAATCATCAGTAACCTGGACTTTACTGGTAATATTGTACACCTTATTTCCTGTATTTCTTTGGATACATGTACACTTCCTTCCTGTATTCCTATGATTAAAGTCTTCATTGTTGTATCAACTTTTGATAAGCTTATATGCGTACTCTGTATGGTTTGTGTAAATGTGTAAATATAGCCTGGGAACCAGTGCCATAGTGTATACCCCCGCAGCTCCCGCGAGGGAAACGGGCCCCGCCCGGCCGCCCCTCAACAACTATGATAAAAGTAAAAAAAAAAAAAAAATCAGAAAGTATATGCATCTTTCTAAATTGCATATCATTTGTGTTAGGATTTTAGTTCATGTTTATTGGTCCCTGCCTTGCTGCTTCAGACAGCGTTCTCTCAATTTGTGCATGGATTTGTGTCTGCAGTAGTCCTATAGCCTTGCAAGACCATAGGTGTACGGTGACGTGAATGAAATACAAATAAACATAGTAAAACATTTTAAATAATTATCATGTTGTTGTTGCTGTGTGTATTGTTCATTAGTTCAAATCTCTGTACATGTAGAGGTTTTATTGTTCATTTTTAGAAATCTATCCAAAATTTGAGCTGACATTTGAGCTTCATTTTCTTTAAAAAAGGTTGGGAACCTCTGGCTATTTGCATGTTTTTGTCTGCTGTGTGGAACGGGGTTGCAAGTTGAAGTAGACTATTCATCGGGAATACTAAGCAGTCGATATAGCCTACATTAAAATATAGTTAATCAGCTATGATTCCTGAAGCATGACATAAACGAAGCTCTCATTTTATCATGGTTTTAATCCGATCCCAGGGAGCAATACTAATGAAAATGTATTTCTGCACACCAAGTCCCTTTGCATATTAGCGTCTGGTAATAACCTAATAGGAAACAGATTTTGTTTTCTCTTGACCCTGGAGCCAGCGCTTGAAAACTTGCATGCACAGTCAACGCGCCAAATGTCCGTGCCGACACAATGTTCTCGAGGTGCACGGTAATGCAAGGTAACTGTGATGACAAAATGTGCGTCACGCGCACGGCATGTGCACTAGCACAGACCGCGTGCGCGTGAGAACGCACCCAGACATAAGCAAAAAATACACCTACCTCCCACTACCGCACCCTCTTCCCACGTCCCCTGATTGTACGGGGGAAAACATGAATGTTACTGTATTCAAGTAGATCACACAATTTGATGACAAGTGGGGCTGGCAGCTTATAGCCCCACTACAGCGTCATTTCATAGCCAATTTTTTACATATAAAAATGCCATTAATCCTATCCTCACCATGACACATTTGCAAATTTGACTGGCGACCCAGGCTAGCAACTCAGTGTTGCTGATAAAAAAAACTAAATGTGTACAAGTTCCGGCTATTATTGTTGCATACTTTGTAGTTTTCATTCACTGTCACGTACTAGTGCAGTGCCTGTACAAAATAAGTCAAGAGGAAGTGAAGTTGAAGTTTGTGCCCTCCAGTATCAGCAAACGTGGTCTTCTACAGAGTTTGGATGTCACAGTCAGTGGTGAAACTCTGTCACACACACTACCGTCCAGTTGAAACTGCCAGTTAAAATCACAGTTTAAGTTGGTTAAATGCGGTAAAGTGGACAATTTCATGTGTGAATACTCACAATTTACACAAGAACAAAAATAGCGTTTAACTTAATAGTGAACGTGAACAACAAGATGCTGTGTGTGCTGCCTGTATTCATGTTTTTAATAGCTGTTTTCTGGTATTCCTGCACTGCCGCTTAGTGGCCATTATAATAAATAGCAGTAGGCGGTCTGCATATCGGCAGTTCTGTCGGTAATAACCTAATTTATACGGTCAATGGAAATAACGAGTTTAGACGGTGATGCTGAGACATAGGCTGCTCTTCAGGTTCAATTGTAAGGGTTTTGACTTGGAGACCATTTCTCTCTTAGTTTCTCGGATGAACGGTTGGTGAGAAAAACAATTAACAATCAGATAGACAACAGACAGACAGAGATGCCTTTCTTTATAGTTAAATTATAGTTAGATAGTTTGATTAGAAAGTTAGAAGTGCCAAGGCTTTAGTAATACAGGACTGAAACTGGCACAAAAACGGAACCACTGATTTTTAAGAAAACTGCGGGAGCCAATTTTTCATGTGTGTAAAGACACATTAAACATGATTTTACCCTGTGTGTTAACTCTGTAAAGCATCTTTAATTATTTTGAGTAAAGCGCTATACAAATGTAATTATTATTATAAAAACAGTGAGATTGTTTATCGCAGTATGATTTAGACTCCAGCTAAATCATACGGTATTTAACCACTGAGACCCACCTTGGCATTCTGCAACGGCAGGGTCATAGTAAGTGGCAGTGGGGCACTCCTTAGAGCACACTCCCTGAAACAGTCTGGGGGTGAGGGTGGAGCAGGCCTCGCAGTCATCTGCCAGGGGGCCCGAGCATTTGCTACAGGTGGGGTGACACTGACCGCAGTGCCCCTCCTCCATGTCCTCATAATAGCCAACCGGACAACTGGCCTTGCACGCTCCGTTCAGCGACAGGTAGAGGAAACTACATTCTGGAATAACGGTGGGGCAATGGGGTGTTAACACTGGAAAGGTCAAAGCACTATGCATATACTGTATATATTTTATATTCATATTATTTTGCAGTGGTATCTTCATTTTTTCTAGGGCTAGGCCTATACACACACACAAACACACACACTGTGATGTTGGCTATACTATATATGAAAATAATGCAGGTTTTAAAGGAAATGTGAACTCATGTAATGACACACTATCACTTTAAAGATTCACTCCTCGATTGTGTTATTGCACCCCCAAATTATATCTCCACTTACTGTTTCTGTTTGAAACACAACTGTGCATCAAAGTGCACATAGCCATACGTTGTGAGCCTTTGGGCGTTGTAGGGGGATGTTAACATACATCGCTACGTCATGGCCTTTACAGTATTAAAGTGCAAATAATAGGTCGGTTGTGGCGCAATAGAGCAGAGTACTGCATGAACCCAAGGCAGGATGGACAGCCATCCCAGTCTGGGCGGCTGTCATAAGCAATTACTCACTGAAACAGGTCCTGTCGTTCGAGCAGACATCACAGTGAGGGGGACAGCGCCTGCAGGTCCCGTCATCCCCAGGGTACGTCCGCAGGGAACAGTTGAGTCTGCAGGAGCCACTCTCCAGGTAGCGTCCATCAGGGCAGGAGAGACACTGGGACTCGGTCCCATCACATGTCCGGCAGGAACTGTCGCAGGCCTCACATGAACCCTCTGCCGTCTCAAAGAATGCTCTACAATCAACAGATTATGTGGTTAGTTATTTTTTCATTGTATACACTGTATGTTGATGTAAGGCAGGGTAGTCTAGTGGTCTAGGTATTGGACTCCCAGCCAGAAGGTTGTTGGTTCGAGCCCCAGAGTTGGCCTACCTGTATGCATCCTTGAGCAAGATGCCTAACCCTTATCTGCTCCATGTAATTTTAACTTTGAATGAAAGTGTCTGCTAAATGACACAATTTAACACTTACTTAAGGGGTTTAACAACAGTTTTCAAGGTTTGTAGTAATGACTTACTCTGGGCAGTTGGACCAGCACCTCCCCTGGTGGAGAAAGAGCTTGTAACTGCCTTTGGAGCAGCTAACACACTTATCACTGGTATCCATGCACGCCTCACAGTTGGGAGAGCAGTCCTCGCAAAGCTTGGTGTCGGTGTTGGCATAGGTTCCTATTGGACAGTGCTCTACACAGGAACTCTCCTGGTCCAGGAAATACCCTGTACCGCATGCATAGACAAACAGACAGACACAAACACTGAGTCATGTAATTGTTTCAATTTTGAACCGTTGCCACAGACTCATTGTTTGTACCTGTGAAGCAAGACGAGCAATCCATAGCTTGAGGGCCAAAGCAGGTCTTACAGGACACATGACATGCGTGGCATTCACCATATTTCCCTAAAATATGAGCAAAGCCCTTCAAATTGTCGTTTAACAAGACATCAAAAAATGTTGTTCAAACTTTAACAAGCTGTCTACAGAAGCTTTTCGCCACTAGAGAGCAGCATTGTAATTAATAGCGATTTCAAAAGTATGTTTGATACTAAAAAATGAGGAGCAAACACACAAAACAACCTAACAGACAATATTGATGACAGACAGCTAGCAAAAGATGAAGTAGAAAGACACTTCAATAAAGGAGGCTTGTCACTGCGGAATTGCAATGGCTTAAATGGCTGTTGACTGACATAACACTGACATGTTAGCACTAGCACGGATAGTGTGCAGCTGGGAGGTGTAGTGAGTAACAATAGCACCTGTACCAAGAACCCATATCAGCAAACATCTGAACTCGCTGAACTTCTCTTGAGCAATATCCTAGACATCCTAGTAGACAGGTTTATAATTCAATACGCCCCTTCTACCTATAGAGGGCACTAACTGCAAGGAATGTTTCCCTGAAGGAATTAACAAATCATTCATATATTCATGAAAATCCTGACCTCAGCTGTTAGTGGCCCTCACATTCAGTACCTTACTGGCTTGGCCTTTATCTGACATTCATATTAGTCTGTGAAAATGATTTGTTTAAACTACATCTTAGGGTTTCTGTCAAAAGTAATTGACATATACAGTATGAAGGCTGTATATGTCCTCATTGCAGTTGTTCTCACCATTGAGGTACTGTCCCTGTGGACAGTTGACCAGGGGACACTGGCCATGCAGAGAGGAGCTGCCGTCCAGGCACAGGTCACAGTCGGTGGAGCGCGGCCCGTGGCACGACTGGCACGAGCTGTGGCAGGACTGGCAGCGCCACCCATTGGATTCGTGGAAGGTGTGCTGGGGACACTGCTTCACACACTCGCCATCTGACAAGGCAGATCAGAGACAGGAGGTTGTAGAGGATCCTTATGTAATAAAGGGTTTGGAGCAATGTTTTCACATAACATGAGTGCAATATTTTTGGCCTGTCAAAAACCGTGTCGGAGCACTAATACTATCCAAAAGCACAGCAAGTACGCTCTGAAAGGTTGTCTGTTTACTGTTGTGGATTTGCTCCACCTCATTGCTGAGCTCCTCTACCTGTCCAGCCGGGATCCCCTCCACCCTCCACCGATCCCCTCCCCAGGCCAGAAACAATGACCTAGATCATTTGAAACTGTACTCTGGGCTCGACAAGCCCTTGCTCGAGGAGAGAATGTCAGATACACTGTTTCAACATAACCGGTATCTTGTTACTCCCCACTCCTAGTGACTTTGATTATTCAAGGGCTTCTCTTCATGATTCAAAACCTTATATTTCAGTCTGAAGCACACTGGCACACACCCATTTCCAGTCAAACCCCATCCTGGATAAACCACATGCTGTGTTTACATAGTGTATCTCTTACTGAAGATTGCTGACTTGGTGATTTGCAATGCAAACATAGAATTGGTTCCAGTAGGCCTACCAATCTACTATCAACTAGAATGATAGATTTACCATTCTGTGTGCTGTTTGAATGTTGCTACTACACAAACATGCCAAAGAAAGAGTCAATAAACAGCCACTACAGTTTTAAACTGCATAAAGGCAATGAAAACATATTGTAAAACATAACCTATTGTACCGCTGAGGAAGTGTCCATGCTGGCAGGCCAGACAGCGTGTGTTACTCCTGCAATCAGTGCACGGTGCCGGGCAGGTCAGACACACACCCCTGGCACGGTCCTCATAGGTGCTCTGGGGGCAATGCCTGCGACACTGGTGCCTGAATCTGTGGAAGAAATTATAATAAATCACAAAGAAATTATTCTTTTTCCTTTTAGTGACAACTATTGACAATAACCATACGCTGGTTCTGTTTGTGCTACTGCTCTATAACTGGTCGTGGACAATTAGCTTTGTAGTAGCTACAGTATAAAACGAGGTAGGTTTTCAGCAGACATAACAGGACCAAGCCATGGAGAGATCAAAGCCCTGATGAAATCTACAGTGATTTAATACCACGAGTCACTTTCAAAGGTTCACGGGGAAAGAAGATTGATGTTGCTAAAGGCAGTGTGTTCCCAGATGAATGATTAGGAGGTCAGCTGAACTGAAACTAGAGAGGTGACAACAACACAAACCACATGGAAGGTGCATTCCCAACATGCACTACGCTAGCCCACAGCACACCTGTAGCCATATTGTGAACTTTAGTACATTCCACAGTGAAAGGGTCTACTCAATCATACATAAATTATTATGACAAAACCCAATATACGCCAGCCTTTGTTCAAGCCCCCCATAAGAGAGAGGGCCACATTCTTGCCATTATTTAGTCTTCCAAGGTTTAATTGACTAAACTTTAAGTGACTAAACATTATCCTCAAATATTCTCACCACAGATAACCATGCAATTAGGTTAAACTGACAATAAAAACTCTGAATACAGGAATATTTCCTAGTTTAAAGATATATAGGATAGCTTGGGAAATTGGTGGCCTCGCCTGGTCATGAGGTGCAACTAAACTACATTTTTGAAAGCTGCCATATCCTTTTGACTTTCAGCAGACATTTTATTATTAGGCCTATTCTTTTCCACTGTATTTGCAAATGATCACTTTCCACTGTGTCTACACTGCCCGCGTCACGTCAACACCTCAGTGTCGAGCCAGACTGCTTCCACACTGCCCGCGCAGAGTTCAGCTAAACAAATACCATTCTAAATGGAACGCAGTGCAGGATTTATAATGAAGCCAGAGGGTTACTTGAAAAATAGACACATCCATAGCGTTGTGATATACAGTATATTACTGATTAATGGGCTGATGTGCCGATTGTGGACACGGTGTTTAGGCAGACCTTTTGTCCAGTTACATACAGTATAGTCCTTAATACATACAGTATAGTCCTTAACCACATCACTTCCTGTTGGCCAGTATTTCCCCCTATTCTACTATACAGTATACTCATATTTTTACATACTATGTACTGCATAGTTTTATAAGTAGCAGGTAGGGGTTATGCATCTTGCTCAAGAATGCTTACAGGTAGGCCAACCCATGACCTTCCGACTGGGAGTGGAACACCCAGACCACTAGACTATGCTGCTTATAGCTTACTGGCAAATCCTAGGAGTCTCATGTTTTGCTGTTGGATTTCACCGGAGGTGGGGGAAGACATTTACAATATTTTAACCGATAAATGTTCAAATTGTACAATATAATAGTACAATATATAATAGTACAATATAGTACAATATAATGCAACTTCACATGGTAACCTCCAGCAAAGTCTAAAGCTGCCCTGCCATGTCACTTCCCTAGAAGACGCAATCTGACCCCTAGCAGCTCTTCCTGCTGTGTTGCCGTGGAGTCTGTGCAGAGATGTATCGCTTGTTTGAGGAGAAGCAGCTGGAAGCTCCATACTGCATCCATCATTGCACTTACAATAGCACTTGAAGCGGCACAGCCTGGACACAGCATATACTGGTGTGGGACACTTCCTTCTATGCAAATATTAGCTGTCTGTTCCCATTCCCAGGGTGAACATGCCCTTTTCCTGTCCTCAGCCGTCGTCTAAGCTTTTTTTTCTCAGTTAAGTAGGAATAGGCAATAAGTGGCCATTATATTCCATCAATTCATTATCTTCTTAACCGAGTTACCTGTTAAAATTAAGGTTAACATTCTTTCAAATAAGAAAATTGAGTAATATAAAAGATCCAGATAATGAAAACAGGTGCTATTTCCTGGCATGGTTCAGGTCTGTTCAGAAGGGAAATTAAATGTCTAAAAATCTAACATGTTGCGTTTCATTTATAGTAGCAACGATACACATAGCCTCTGAGATGACAACCGCCCCCAACCCCCCCTACCCCCACTGTGGACATTTGTTATCCAAATGCCACGGGTTTCTCTGATTGAAGTCCTCTTAAACAGTCTTTGTTGCCACTAACAGAGCCCAGTGGAGGTACTCGTCCCAGTAGTGTTGGATACTGGAGGCACCATGTATGCCAAGGCACAGGCATGGAGGTCCTGCAGGTCACCACTGTCCCACAGACCAAGCAGGAGTGCTTATGCCTAATAATAATAATAACAATAATAATAATAATAATAACAACAATGCAGTAATAATGCTGCTCAAGAAATTACAACTTTGTACTGAGAGGCACTTATATTGTCTCATAGCACCTATTTCTCTCTCTCTCTCTCACACACACAATGTCCATTGATAAGCAAACGTCAAACGCCCCCACACCCACTCACCCACTCACCCCCCCTCCCCCCCCTCCCCCCACACACACACACACAAATAGTATCCAGACACTGTACAGTGCCCCTATGAAGCAGACTGCTCTTCCAGCGATCCAACCCAGGCTCAGGTAACATGTGCATGACTCGGAATGGCAGGTAACCTGATGCAGTAGAAAGAGGCCTAAGCTCATGGGAGGAATACACAATTGTAGGTCTGTTCTCCCTCTATCTGGCCTGTGTTAAGCTGGCTCCATGAGATAAGGTGGAATAAATACAAGTGCAGCTCAGCTGTCGCTTCTAGCAGTGAAATGAATTATTCGCAGAATTCAAATCAAAACAATGTATGTTGAGTATGGGAAATTGCATTACACAAAGCACAGTCAGCTGTGTAACTGAAAATTTAGCAGGAAATTACAAATTCATTGCAAATGGCAGCAGATTAAAACTCGGTTAGTGGATACTAATTATTCATATTGACAATGTACAATGCCCAAGATTCTGAATTTTGGGAACTGGCCAAAAATATGTATGAATAAAACAGAGCACCATACCAAAACTTCTACCTTTTGTCAAATATACAAAAAACATTTATGTTACCCTGTTGAATGTTAAACACAGACAGTTTCTCCAGTAATTCTATGTGATCTTGCATCAGAGATTAGGGTAGGCCTTGCAAGTGAACTGAAGGAATAGATGAATGAAACAAATATAACAGACTCACAGATAGTATCCCTCAATACAGCTGTTGCAGATCTCAGGGTCACCTGTATAGAAATGAAGTGATGACAAAGTGAAGGCTTTCTTCTGAAAAGCACGCAACAATAGTTGGGCCTTATACTGACCATTGGTAAGAGTGGGACCAGTATGGAACAGTACTGTAAGCCTGTGTTACCTACCTGTGGAACATGCCTTACAGCCCGTTTCACAGTCGAGGCACTCTCCTGTGTCAGGATCCTGGGCCTGCCCTGAAACACAGAAGCACAGGGACCTTCTAAACCACCAGTTTTACCCTTCTCACCAAGCGAGAGATTGAAACAAAAAAGCTACGTTTTAGGCTAACAGCTAACATTTGCTGTACATTTACAGTACCTGGGCCACAGTGGGCCGTTTGACAGAAGCCATTCTGCAGTTTAAAGTGCTCCTGGCATTTGGCACATATGTGGCCGTCGGTGCAGAGTTCACAGTTGGCTATGCAAGGCAGGCAGGCATAGTGACTCCTGTCAGGGTAGAGTCCCCGGGGGCAGTGTGTCCGACAGCGGCCTTGGTGGAGGAAACGCTCCTGTCCATCTTCATCTGTGATGGGGAGGAATAACGCTATTTTATAAAATACATAATATACTGTAATATATAATCCTACAGAGACAGGGAGGGGCAGGGTAGTCTGGTTAGGGTGGTTGACTCCCACTCAAAATGTTGTGGGTTCGATCCCCAAGCCCGAACTTGTAAGCATCCTTGAGCAAGACGTCTGCTAAATGATCTAATGGTAAGGACAAGGGAGCGGCTGGGGAGGTTGTTTCTACCTGAAAGGTCCTGGTGGGTTTGATTACAGGCCATGCTCCTAAACACATACGTTTTGGATGAAAGCATCTGCTAAATGAGTACATTTTGGAGTACATTTGTAGGATTAATGTTACTGTATATAAAGTAGATTTAGAAGAAGAAGAGGCCCACATTGATTTCACAAGTGGTTCACATGTAATCACATGTAATTCATGCGGGATGTGAGGTATTCGCACAAGTTGTTTCGTAAGTTTCGTAACCTGTCATCACAAAGCCTGCACCACTTCCTATGGTTCCTGCCTGTTCTCCACCAAGGGCTCCTTGAAATACTGGGAATCAATGATACTCCCACCAAATAGATGAGAGGCTACAGCTAACTGGGCCTGACAATCACCAATAATCAGCACCTATTGGTTTGTGTGGGCATTGAACCATCATTTAAAGAGAGAGAACATAGATTATCAGGAAAAAATATGATGACAGATCAAATATATCTCATAACCCCGAATGGCAGTGAACGAGTGTAAACGAGTGTAAACGAGGGCAGAACGGAGGCAGAGGGCGAACCGGAGAAGACCAGAGCCGTGTTGACATACATGGGGGGAGTCTGGGCTCTGCTACTGATTCATCCTTTAGCACCTGCCACTCTGGCACCGCAAGCTCAGCACCGACACCCCAGGCTGTTGTTGTGCGAGCAGCTGACCTAGAGTAGTGTCACATCTACTCAGTCCTGCGGAGAAGATGTATGGAGTCGGGGCGGAGTTCACCTTCCTGTGACTTTCACCTTTTAGCATCTGTACAGATGTATCACGTACAGTACAATACCGGGGGAAAGCTGATTCTAGTATTTAATATTGCACAGAAGACTGTGTGTGTACAAGAGAGGGAAATATAAAGAAGTATCTCAAATACAAATAAAAGTAAGGATACACCCCACCCCCAACCCACACAAACAAACAACCATAGACACTATCAGGAACAAACAAGTTGAGCAAGTATATAGTGACATTACATTATCTGCAGGTCCTCGCCTCCTTCATCACATAATCACATGGCCTTACGCAGCATGTAAATGTTAGAGTGACATCAGAGAGAGAGAGAGAGAGAGAGTCGAGCAAGAGAGAGAGAGAGAGCAAGAGAGAGAGAGAGAGAGAGATTAATCCCAGTGAAGCAACATTAGTATAGTAGAACAGTGGTTCTAGCCCAGGGGTATATCTTTCCCCTCTCCTTAACAAAGGCTCCATTCTGACATGATCACATTTCACCCTGGAAACTCAGGACGAATGATCACACCTTCATTTGTATTTCAATGTATTACATTTTGTAAAACAACAAAATATAGATGTATTTAACAAAAGAACTTAAAAATAAATAAAACATCTCTGTTAAATGGTAAACCAGAGGTGAAAGTTTGTTCCCCAGCAGCCCTGCTTTGGTAACTATTAAACAGCTCTGCTTTGAGAGAGAAATTCTCTCTGTCCACTGGATTAATGAGTATGTGGTTTTGCTTTGTTTGAACCTGGCAGCTGTGAAGCCACAACTCAAGTCCAAAGAACTAATGCATACTGACACAGATTTCTACTATACTAAACCGAAATCCTTCTGCAGCTCCCATATACAGGCTGAATAGTTATACAACTTTTAAATCAATTGTCACTTACTTTTTCTACAGCATATTTAAATGTTGATGATTTGTTTGCAGCCCAATATCCAATATTAAACTATATGCAAAGCATTTGGTGGCTCGCATGCATCGCCTGTCTCTTTATAGACGAATCTGTGCATCAGATCCACATATGCACTTAACAAATACAGTGGTTGGCATCATAGTTGTATTGCCTTTATTGCTTGGTTTTTATGTAGCCTGTGTTGCACCGAGACACTGAGTCATCCATTGTGTAAACATATACATATATAGTAGGTACAATGTAATTAAATATGAATATTAACAGTAAAAAAACAAAACAAAACCAAAAACTCACCAACTCCACAGGTAGTACAGTCAAATAGTTCGTGTCCGGCGCATTCAGAACAGGTGGGATGACAGAGGACGCACTGGTTTTTCATCATAAATTGTCCACTAGGACAAGGCAGTGGAGATTTGCTTAGAATAATTCCAATCCATGACGAAATAATAACAAACGCGGCGAAGAACTTCATCGCTAATCCGTAGATTCATGAGACGGACGGACTCCCAAATCAAAGTGTCGCCGCTGCAGGTGGACAGATACAGTATGGGCGCAGTAACACGACTAGTGGCAGGCAGTCCAACCTGCTGGACCAGTTTGCTGGATGGACAAAGAGAGTGTAATGTGGTCAGGGTTTAATAAATTACCTAATTTAATAAATAGGCCTAAAACATACAAACATAGGCGACATGTTTATTTGTGTCTGGGCTATAGCCGATTAAATTTAGTTCAAATTCCCGATTGGCTTTCCAATTAGTTCGATTTGAAACGGAAATATGATGGTGTAAACTTGTGTGTCAGATGCCTACTACATTAATGTATCCACGATGCCGAATAAATAAATAAATAATGTCTATATGGGAAAACAGCCTAATTTAAAGGCTTAATTGCATTAATACTGGTGCCAACTATACACGTCTAAATATAACAGGAGGATGGCAGCATTTCCTAAATTAAGCTGCACAAACAAAATGTTAAAATGCTCTTTAGACTCAAAACAGCTGGCGGCTCGCCAACAGACATTTCCTTCCTTCCTTTCTAATCAATTATTATTTCACTGATCAAATCTCAGCGAGATTACGAAATACACACTATTCGAGGGCACTGGCCAATCTCAGTGCGTGACGTCACACTCGGAGGAGGCGTGACTTTGTTCTGCTGCAGCGGAGAAATCTGACATGGGGATGAGAAAGATACAGGCAGGCGGTAGGCAGTTAGGAAATAACTGTTAGTCAGAGATCTGGAGTTGAAACCTTAACCACGAGGAGGGATGCCTGATGAGAGAACGGTAAGACCATATGCTTTTAAAAAGATTGCCCTATTAATTGGTCATATTTAATACATTAGCCTACCGCTGCAGACAGGTGCACCTGCCTTTTTGGCGAGTAGCCTACGTGCCTTTATGCATTCAACTTGGAAGTATGGTAGACTACATACTGTGTGCGTTTTACTCTGAATAAAAATATTACGTTCGTGCAACATATGTGTTGACGTTTAGGCATGTAGCCTACTATTAGCCAGTGTCTCCTGTTATTTAGGAGAACAAGGATGTGATATTTGTGTCTGTATTCCTAGACCTGTGTTATGTTAGAACATACAGAAATTGCCCATTTGTGATTATTATATAACATCCTATAGCTGCTAAAACATCGTCTATCTCTAATTATTATTTGTTGTAAAATATCTGTAACATTGGAGGCTAATATGCCCATTACTGCCGTGGAATATTAATTGTCATAGTGTATTTGGGTTGGGTGTCTTTACATGTGTAGCCTACAGTATCATGCTACTTAGTCTATAATAGCATAGCGTATTTTGATTAAATGAGAACCATAGAAGCCTCATTTTATATACAACTCAAAATGTCATTGAGGCTGTAGTCTAAATTAAGCTGCATTGTTTCATACTTGTTAGCTCTAAGATGTCAGAATAATTAAAAATATAAAGCTTATAATATTAATAATTAGTAAACTAATAAATTGCTTATACAGTATAATTTTATTTGCCGTTCCTAGGCCTACAGTATAGTAGGGTAGGCTACTGTTAAGCTAATGTTATGGTATACAGTGTCCGGCTGATGTCTGACCTGGATATATTACAGGGTTGTACTATTATAGGCTCACTGCCCCTATCGAGTGTCCAACCGTGCATCTGTAAAACAATGGATCATAGTAATTTTGCTTTCTCTGTGAAATTGAATGAGTATTTAGCATGTATGGATGCATTACTTTGTGAAATGGGCAGGTGACAGCAGTTGAGTCGGATTTGGAGATCAACCAGGGCAGAGCCCCATGACTGCCAGGCTGGTCCAGGATATAGGCCCTCAATGCACCAGGGGAGAAGGGGCGCTTGGCACCCGATCAGTTCCCATAGCGAATTCTGTTCCTCTCACTGGCATTTAGCTGAGGAGGAGCACAGCAGTGATGACAGTTGTATAATTCAGATGGGCTTTCGTTTCAGTGTGACAGTACAGCTGTATCAAACTACTCCTCAGCTGATTCCTAATGACACTGCGCTTCAGTGCCAGTGTCATTTTATGGTGTTAAAAGGAGAGAAAAAAACCTCTGAAATTATATTTTTGTACAAGAGTGTAAACTGGACCGCTGCCTTGCAAAAAGAATACCATCTCTCTGTTTTCATTTCTCTTAAAGTTTAGTCCTTGAGCTGAGATTAAACCAGAGAAGTGGCCCATGGCAATCATGGTCCAATCACTGTATGGCTTTGAAGTGGCTGCTATTTTTTCACGTATAGCCAAAGGTGAGGAGGAAATGCTAAACCTTCTGTCTCCAGGCTGATGGAGGTCAGATAGAGGCCAGACAGGCAAGATATCAGAATAGTGGTGTGTAGAAGTGATACTGATTAGTGATGGGACATGTGATGATGATGGGACATGTGATGATGATTATGACGCCTACACAGATGAAATCACGAGACTATATATATTGTTTGTATGGTGTCATACTGTATATTCAAATGGTTATTTACATTTGAGGTAGATCTCAAATGGTTTGGACCAGATCTGAATTTTTATTCTGCTTTCTTAAGAGCGTCTTAAGTGCACTATATTTTTTAGGCCAATGTCTCTGGGAATATGTCTCGTTTGTCACTGTTTTTTTCCTCGTAGTTCACTGACTGGGTAGTGTGTGTTGCATGTGATGATGCAGTTTTAATGTTTGTTGGTCTGAAACAGTGACACACTGGCATGCTTTTGTATTCACCCGGTTTACCCCTTTTTACACAGTGTCCCTGGATGAACTTTCTAGCAGCAAAAAAATAATAAAAGTGTGTGTGTGTGTGTGTGTGTGTGTGTGTGTGTGTGTGTGTGTGTGTGTGTATGCAAGCATATACTATATATTTTTTTTCTGTGTGTGTTTCTGGAGTGATATCTCCTTGTCCCCACAAGGCCTTAACGGGCCCAGCCATCACCTTGTATCACCAAGAGAACAACCATTCAATGAAATAGCACACAATTTAGCAGGATTCTCCTAGTGGCTCAATTTAGACCTACTGCATAGATTATTCTTATTCATACAGAAGGAGGTCAAGCTGCCTTCTCAAATCTCTTTATTGGTGGAATTTTGCCAGACAGGAAATGTACACTGTTTCCATTCAGACCTGCTGCTTAGGTCTGTGAGAGCGACACACAATAAACAATTTCCCAAAAGAGTATATTAACAATAATATTGGTATTTGTAAGAGGTTGTGGTACTTCATTTACTGTCCTCTTCTGAGTGTCAGTGGCCATTGTGTCATCATTGTTTCATCTCCACTCTTTCAGCAAATCACCCTAGTGCTCATTAAGTGTTAAATTAAACCCATTCATGCAATATTGGGGAGGTCATTCTGCCTCTTGTTATTGTCCAGTGACTTCACAGATGAGCGAGCTTCGTGAAACAATATTCCATACTTTCCGAAGACGGATACATTTATTATTTTCTAATGGAAGGTGTGCAGATGGCTCGAGGGAAAGCTTTCACACAGTGTGCACATTCAACCCAAGTCGGGCACAGGTGCAGGACAAATAACAACTTCAGGTGAAAGTAGATAAGTCTGCACACTGATTTAATAGCTTGCCTTCATCAGGCAATCCCTGAAGGAGGAAGTACTTGACTCATATGCATTAACATTAAAGCAAAACTGAACTTTTGTTAAACCCTCAACTATAGAAGGTTTGACTTTAATATTGTTTTATTACATGAAAGCTGAGAGTTGTTTGTTTTTTTCATCCGATACGCTATACTATTTTTCTTTATAATTCTGTGGATTGTGTTTATAATTCTGTGGATTTTGTGTATAAACAAACATTGAGTTTTTTTCTCCCCTAGAGCTGGTGTCTACATTGCACCACAGTTTAAATCCTGGTTAGATATTACAAGCAATCTTTTTTACTTTCGTCTTCGTTTAGAATTGATCCGTAGATAACGATGTAATGTAATGTAATGTATGATACTGGAACATGTTGGCAGAAGTCTTTGGTGGTAGAAGATACACAACAGCCTTGTGCTGGCAGGAAACGTGTTAAATAAGGTGAAGACAAATAGAGCATCAGTCCGTCGCAGATGATCTCGTAATTCACGAGTGAGGCTCAGCTGTGTGTCTGTAGCTTGTGGTACAACACACATGGGACATCCTCACTCAGCAGAAACACGGAACACCTGGCTTCAGCTATACTAAATCTGTTTAGCTCACCCTGGATAAGAAAAAAGGCATTGCATAAATCGCCTCGTGTAATATTCATTGCTTAGTGTTCATGTGGGGAAAAAAAATCAATTTCACCTTTTAATTTATATTTATAAGGTAAGTAATTGTGTACACAGTTGGAGACCATTTACACTTCTGTGTATAATGTTTTGCGCATTATTTCCTGACCAACAGCAAACCAAGATGGAGGTCGTTGACCCCTGGTCACAGCTGCTTATCAGCTGGAAAGAGTCAGGTCCAGAGGTATTCCCTGCTATGCTGACATTTTTAGGGGTCATGGCGTTATGTTTTCCACAACTAGTCAGCTACCGGTTTTTTGTTTGGGTGCATGCATAGCTGAGTCGGCTAAAAAGAAATGTATTTGATTGTAAGATTTAGGACTTAGCATTTTGAATTTTTACTTTGTTTGATATGTTTGTTTCATAAGATTTGCATTAATAGGGACTGCAAATATTAGAACTTTATTGTTAGTATAAGGACAAATGCTGGTAAACCATGTTTTTGTGTGTGTTGTGGATGCTACAGATTTATGACATGCTGTGAACTTATGATTAAAATCTTGATTCAGCTGGCACAGCCTAACCTTTAAATCAACCCCAAACACTGAAAGGATTTCTAAGAACAGGGCGGCATTAGATATATACATAAAACATCCCTCACGCCAGCAGCCGGTGCATTGCAAAGTCAGATTTACTTATATTATTCATGATGCATTTGGCAAATGAACAACCACTGCATGACTTGTATACTGTAGGCCTATGCTTTGCTAACTGTGTGGATCCCAGAAATAAGATAAAGAACATGTAATGTGACATTACTGCTTCCAGAAGCATATCTCTGCGCGTATCTAAAGGGCAACAGAGCGGGTTAGAGAGGGACCCCTGTCAGGCACATAAAAATGCAGGATGAAGGCACATGACCATGCTTCGTTATCATCATCATCATCATCGACCCAGCCTCAAGGCCATGAGGCACCATAGCATTCTCCACTAGTTCTATAGGCCTTATATTGTTGCCAAACCATTTGTTCTCCTGTCTTCCTTTCCCTTTCTATCCGCAAGTCCTTCCATTATTACATTTGGTGGACTCTTTACTTCTTCTGTATGACTAGGCTACTTTCCCAAACTGGTGCAGTTTCCTTTTGCAAACCATTTCCTGGAGAAGTTGCTTGTTTAAATTGGTCCCTGACGTTATTACTGCTAATACTTCCCATAACACCCTGGATTACACACCAATATTAAAGTAGCATTATAGGGAGATAAAATTAGCCAAAGTCCTGACAATGTGGATACTCTGACGCATTCCGAGCACAGAGAGAGTGTAGTTTGACCACTAATTCCTTTGCAGTAAAGTGAATGTGCTGCATTTATGTATCTGACCTAAGTAAACTAGACCATCAACAATGAAGTTTGCAATTTTACTATAATTATTCCAAATGCATTCCAAACAGAATGGAGGTGCTCTTTGCGATGAACCAACAGTTCCTATGGGAAATGTAGTCACCCAAATTCTGAAATATCTGAGCATGATGATGATATTTTACTGTCACGACCCTGAGACTCTCTGTTTCTCATTGTCTTTTCTCTTGTCCTCGTCTTCCATTTTGCCTAGTGTATCTACCTGGTTACCTCTGTAACCAGGTAGATCCTTCCCGGCCCCTCCCTTGCTCCGCCCTGACTTCCCTTGTATGGTCCTCTCTCATCCCTGGCCCTTCCCCACCAATTAACTCCCTCACTTGTTTCCCATTCCCTAATCATCCGTAGTGTATTTAGTCTGTGTTCTCCCCTGTCTCTGTGCTAGATTGTTTTCATTGTGTCTGTACGTCATTATTTGACTATTGTGAGCCATGTATTTCCTAGCTTCCATGTGAATGCCAAGTTACCTTGTTTATAGTCCTAGTTATTTGTGTATTTCTAAGCCATGTGCATTTCTAGGCTTTGAGTATAATTCCTGGGCTCGGGTATTGCTCCTATAGCCTTTTCTGTGCTGTCCGTCTATCTGGCCTTGTGTGCCTACTCTGTGGAGCTATATTAAACTTCCTGGAACCCTGAACTTGGTCTGCTCAGTGTCTGCACTTTGGTCCTAACCTACAACCCTGACATTTACATTGCAATCACTGAAAGTCATATAGATACATAGATCAATATTATGCTTGTTTTCCAGTGTTGCCTCCCTTGCGTGTGTGAATCTACATTGCATGGAGGCATCGCAGCTCTTACACATCCCCCAGCTTGAGGCCCATACAATCATTTTACAGTAATATTATCCCATCTTGCCTTACATCAACCGGAAGGGTTAGTGTTGGAAGTTCTGGAGAGGGACGCCCTGTCTGCTCATCTCTCCCTGTCCATCGGCCTCTCTGTCTCCCCGTCGATACATTAGCAGTGAGCTCCTGAGCGAAGGCCTCCCCACAGGGGGGGGCCAGTGAGAAGTGGCGTCCATAGGGCTAGGCAGGGAAACACTCACTATAGAGAAGAGTGCATCATTGAGGGATTTAAAGGGAATTAGCTCACATCCAGACAGGGACCGGTGGAAGAGACAGAGATGGAGCTCTGCTCAGAGGAGAGGTCATCTCTGTGTGTGCTTCTATACTCCTGTATGTACAGATGGACACGAATCATTACATTCTTCTGTTGCGCCTGAGGGAGGCGAGACAGTGACTGATTGATCCTGATTGACTGAAGTCTGGCATTGCAATCCCTTCGTTATATCTTGAAGGGACCTTGGGGTGCGGTGTTTAGTATGTAGTTTGGCTTAAACACTATTGCATCATATTACATGCACTACTCTTCACATTTCAGAGTGTGATGACAATGCTTATAATTCATTACTTATGCAGGCTGGAAATAGACATTTCCTTTGATATTTGGCAGATTTTTCTTTCCCCCCTACAAATTTTGTCTCGGAAGGAACATTCTGTAGACTGTACCAATGTTTTCCAGTAATTTTGTCATTTTTGCATTTTTCCATCAGCCACGCTGGAACAAAACACAAATACATTCTCGAGTCATAGCTCAGAGGATGGTTGACATTTGCTTTTTACAAACATGCGTGTCAAATGAGAATATCACCCTTCATTAACTGTCTTCTTTGTTTTTGGCAGCCCTCTATAAAGGCTTTTGCTGTGGGCTTTTTGTGGATAAATAATACACACCGGTTTCCTTCCTATTGGCTTCACACGGCGGTACCGTCTAGCATTCTTTGGGTATGTCAAACCTATTTAAGATGGATTCATTGAGTTACCGAGGCTGGCAGTATTACAGAGCGCCTGAGTAACATAGATGAGCTGATTTATTATAAACGTTGATTGATATGGTCCTCTTTGCACGCGTCTGCACATTTTATGACACTAATGCAAAACTATAGAAAGCATTAAGCCTCACTTTGACGAGACTACAGAGTACAAGGTCCATTATAGTCAGGGGCACTGTAAATATTCTGTAGTAGTTCACTTAATGAGTGATTCTGATTGAAAATAATCTTAGATATGGAGATCCAAGTTTGAATGACAGGGCATTGCTATGCCTCTGACAATCATATGGGCATTGTTTACAGATTTATTTATTTTTATTGAGATGGCTTTACTAAATCATAATTTAGTAATTTAGACATTTGAAAACTGTCAAAATCTAAAATGTAAGTTCTAGTGTGTGTATATATGGGTGTGCACATGTGTTAATACTGTATCTGAATCTGAGTGAGATTCCCTTTTCAATGGCCATTGTTTAATGTCACATATTTATAAAAGATTGTCGCACACAAATATAGCCACAATTCTTGGCACAATTAAATCTGCGTTCTGTTGGCTTTGTCTAACTTTACATTACAAACAATTTCTATCGTATTTCTAACAACAGAAGCTCAGATAAAATCAAAAGAACGTTTTTGTCCGTCCCTGGATTCCATAGTATTCAGTGGTAGTGGCCCCTGACAACTACTGCCATGTATTGTAATGCTGGCCGTGGAGTGAGTGGACAGGGCTATGCAGATAAGTGCCAGGGGCTCTGTCTGTGTTTTACTGTCTACCATGTCGTCCTCGTAAATATGGAGACACCACAGAGGTCAATGCTGCATGGCATACCGTCTTTACGTGTAATAAGGAGAACACGCATTCGGCTCCGCTTATGTTACATTTTCAGATGTGGCATCTCCCAGCCATATAATCTTCATTTTATTTATGTATAGTGAGCATACATTACACATCTAGGTGCTAGGTGTAGACTTTTGTCACCAGTAATATACAGTCGCAGTAATATACATTATGCGTACAGCTGTCGTTTAAATTGATATATCATTTACCCCTTTAGTAAGTTATATGTCATCTTTGCTTGGTGTTAGATATGTTCCACAGATTAATTTCTCTGGGAATATACTGTATAGGTAGATGCTTTTGGTGTTAATGTGAATTGTGCATGGCACTGCGAGATATTTCGGCATCCTCCTTTGAGTGTTTTGACACAGAAGCTTCCACCCATCTCAGTGTACTGCTGACCGGGTGGAGAAGGGCGTGGGCTAGAGTGGCCTGCCGGCAAGGCCATATGTCCGGTGAGTTTCCACTGTGCACTGCACATGCACACTGTGGCCGCTCCCTGTCTGGGCACACCTCTCTCTGGCCTCACCGTTTTCCGCTCGTGTCTGTCCCCACACTGTGTAACCAAGTTCTGTCTACTCCACTGTGCAATACGAGCTTCACGCTAAAATGTATCGTAAAATCCTCCATTTTGCACTGCACTGTGCTTGTTTTTTCTTTTTCATTTCTTTTTTAGTTTCTTTGTCTCTGTCGAAGATGTGCAACAAGTTAAAGTGATATTGAACTTAAAACCACTGCCTGCACATATTCCTTAATACAGGTTTACATGTACAATGTTGATTAAATATGTAAGATTAAATATTCAGTTTTCTCATTGTATGAACCAAATGTAGCTTATATTCAGCTGCCTTTGGGTTCCATTGCTTTTCCAAAACTTACTTATAAATACTTATAATGTGTCTACCATGCTGGTTGAAGCCTTTCCATGTGTTTTTACAAGACTTAGATGTGAGTGAGAACAATGGAGGTTAGAGGGGAAAAAATAGTTTCAGTTCATTAAATTGTACTGTCCCAGTGCTGGTTTTCTGCGTCTCCCGTTGCTTTGTCTTCGTGATTGGTTTTTGTTTTCACCTGTACTCCCCTGTATTTAAACCCTGTGTTTCTGTCTGTTTGTTGCTAGTTGTTGTTTGTCACTTCCTAGTCCCCCGTGTTCCTGTTGCATGTTACCTGTCCGTGTTTCACATTTCCGATCTCGTTGCGTGTCTTAGTTACCGATTCCTGCCTACCATTTTGTTTCTCTGCCTGTGTTGATATTGTTGATGAACCTTTCCTGTACCCTGACCACGGTTCTGCCTCAGTAAAATATCTTACTTAGCTGCATTCTTGTCTTTGAGCCTCCCCTGTGCTTGGATCCACTACAGATACAACCGTTACATAAATACAGCACCCACATGATATTTTTCATCCCGAACGTCAGCATGTAGACTTCTGTTGACGCAAGAAAGCTATACAGCTGTGGGTTTTTACTAAAGTTCAATATCACTTCAGATGGGACCATTCTAGCTTTACAATAATCAGCATTTCTTAGCTCTCTTATATAACCACACAAGTTGTGGGGGGGTCGTGCGCACCTATCCAACTTTAACTGTGGATTCTTACACCTGCATCTAGAAATGATGCTGAGACGCATGTATGCCTTGGAAAAGTTTAGCAGCGGTGTTAGAAAGGAAACTATTATCTGATTAATTGCAAGTCCCTGTTCAGTTGAATGTTCACTGCAACTGCAATTTTCCAGCGTGGATGTAGGTCAGTTGGAGTAGGCTTGAGTATTTCTTTAGTATGTTTTTTGTTGTTGTTTAGAATTGAAGTTTTCTTATGTCTTTCATGTCTTTCTTCAGAGTTCTCTGCCTCTCTGTGCCTCTTGTTGAAACCTCTGAACGGACCAGACGGGGTCTCTGGTCGAGGCAGCTCCATGGCCGCACAATGGCGTCTCAACAACCCGCAGTGAAAGAGCAGTATGTTTGACAATTTCTATTTGTTTAGTTTTATGTTTTTCGTTTTTTACACTGAAAGTAGAAAGTGATTAAAATGTAAAAAATAATTAGGCCTCATTTTGTATGTTTTTTTCCTACATTTGATAATACTATTTATTAACTATGATTGACAATAGGATTGACAGTCTTTCTTTCCTCAACCCACATGGTGTTTGACATCAAATGTGGCAGGATGACTCATATTGACCTCCCACAGCATTGGGGTTCTGCGATTTTTGTGTCTTTCTCCGCTACACTATACGCTCATTGCTTTTTGGCCCGGCAAAGTAAAATGATGGATTTTGGATCATGTGAAACCTAATATTCTCTTCAGAGTGCGTAGTCTGAGAAGGAATTTGTCTATGTGGTCCTCCGTGAATTTGTGTAAAGAACTTGTGTAGCTTGTGTAATTACTACTAATAAGCTCCCTGTACTGTGCAGTGTGCTTTAATCAAAATGTAACCTTTTTAACAGACGTTTTTGTAGGCTACTGACTAATGTTTAGTGCCGTAGCACTAAAATAATTACAATAAATGAGAAAAAATCATTTTCTCTTTGGAGATAAGCTAGGCATATTGCTATGACCTAGTTATAAAGCATAGGACTGACACATTTGATACATAGACATAGTATATATGTACTTCTTATTTTTATTTTTAGTAGCATAACGCATATGCTACACAATGCAAATGGCTGACAGTAACTAGGTCAGCTAAACTATAGTTTAAGCATATCTCATAAATAATTAATGAGATAAACAGAAAAAAGATGGATCCTGAACACAGGCGTTTTCTCCATGATGACAGCGCTCCTGCTCTTTATTAGATTCTATCTATATTTGATAGATATTTTAAATTCAATAGATATCTAAAACTATTGACAGATGGGAGACGCTGACTGTTTTTAATAACGCTTATCATTGCTTATTACAGTGGGTTCTGTCAGAAATTGTAAACATGACAGATTGCCAGCGTTCTGTCTCTTCAGAAGCAGGAGACAACAGCTTGTATTTATGTCAAGCCCCAGTACAACTACAGTGAGCTAGCTAAGCGTGATGGAGTGCTATATTATTTGGCATGCCACCGAGTGTTAAAGCCTTTCTAAACGCTGCTCGCTCGGCCAACATTGCTCTCATTCCTGGGTCAAAGCCAAGGGCTGGGACAGCGGTCCAAACCCTCCGGGTTCCACATAAACAAGGCCCGGTGTCACAGTGGCACTCCTGTAGGTGCGTTTGTTTTCACACTGGCGGTGCTATGAGGTCCGCCGACCCCCGCATGGAATGGCACCTCCTGCATTATTACTCTGTAGCGGGGACATTAGTGACCAAGTGTTGTGATGTAAACATGTTCTCCATCTACGCAACGCTAGAGAACGCCCCGCCCTGCATGCAGAACTGAGTCAGCCCACACACACACACACACACACACACACACACAAACACACACACACACACATTGCTCAGCTCAGCCCATCTAATGCTGATCTGGGGAGTAATGTTGGATCCTTGGTTGAACCTGGCTGATAGGAGAAGGGCAGCTGTGTCCTGGACCTCTGGCTGTGTTGGTGAGACAGTACATCTGTGCTGCTGGATGCTGTGGTAGGAGCTTGAAGGAGGAGTGGCACTAAACAGCTCTTTAGCCCCTGGGAAAGGAAGTACAGCCAGTATAAGTGCCATCATACCCAGTATGAACTGCCTTCTCTCATGTCTAGCCGAGTGTTACAGACCTGCTGTGTTTCCCCTGTGTGTCCTTCCAGATGAGAGCGTAAAGGCTGGCATCCGCGAAGGCCACCGCTGCACCCTGGGCAGCGCACACACATGATCACATGACTCTGGACATGGACGCGGTCCTGTCAGACTTTGTTCGGTCCACGGGGGCGGAACCGGGTCTGGCGAGAGACTTGCTGGAAGGTAAGACTACAGTATATA
>JAOEHI010030499.1:7339-24665 GCA_025447815.1 Percopsis transmontana | reverse complement strand
CCCCCCCCCCCCCCCCCCCCCCCCCCCCCCCCCCCCCCCCCCCCCCCCCCCCCCCCCCCCCCCGGGGCGGGCGCCCCCACAACGAACGTAATAGACTGAATGCTTTTAAACTTAGTTGTGAGTGTCTTTTTGCATGTGCAAATTGTGCGTGTGTGTGGAGCACAGAGCTAATGCTCAACCTTGTCCAAGGTTAATCTGTCACTCTCGCCCTATATTTGCATTCATTCTTATCGGCACCTCGACGCTCAACTCGCTGTCTATCTGCCCGCGCTGCCACTCAAACCTAATCGTCTTTGTACATTATAGATGAGCCTCCAATGTAGACGCAAACAGTTACGTGCACGCGCACGCACGCACGCACGCACGTAGGTACACGCACGCACACCACCTCTTCATCCTTGAAAGCTCTTGTTTCCTTTTAGAAATCAGCCCCTCGACCCACGACAGTCAATGTTTACTCTGGATTTAAAATCCTAGCAGGTCATTCAGCTCCTGGCTACTTTAAATATGTATTTTGCGCTGCGTGAAGGGCTGGTGTCTGGACTAAACATGTCCCTCTCGAGGCAATGCTAGCTTTGAGCTTTGAGGTTACGCAGGCTGCTAACAAGATAGCCATGCCGCCTTTCACTTGTACATGAGGGGGGGAAAAAACAAAAAAAAACAAAGGTTAGCTCCCAATTAGCAACCATGGATTGAGTTTCTGTCTGGTTTTCAACCACTGGCAGAGGCAGAAGAGAAGGCGCATTATATTTTGTGCTCCTAATGAGGCAGTGTATATCTGCTCAAAATTCCAGTTGCATTATTAGAATAGCATAAGCAAACGTATCTCCAACACACCAGTGTAAATACTTGTGGTATAGCCACACCAAAGTCTGCAATGAACTGTAGCCAAAATATCAATAGCGGTAGGATTAGCATGTTTTTGATGTGGGGCTGCGGAAAGCCTGATGAAGATGATAGTTTGCTTTGTTTTATAGCTATTCACGCTTTGCTCAAATCTGTGGGATGTACTAACTGCTTTCCGAAGCTTCACTGTACCCCTGTCTATTTCGGTCAATTGAATTCTTTTTTTAACAAATTGCCTTAATGAAGGCTAAAATGGATTTAACTTTTTTGAAGGTATTTATTTTTATTCTTGTTGGAGTTGAGAAGTGATTTTCCACCACCTACTATCTGCTGTCACAGTGAATTATGCGTCTTTTTTTCTTTATATATTTTTTTCTTTTATTTTTTTTAGCTGTCAACAAACTAAGCCATCCTGGTCTGTTTTTCTTCCCTCTTGAATTTAAAATATGACTGTTATACTAGGAATTGAGAAACTAACTATAATGTTTGCTCCCTATGCCTTCCCAAATTACCTATAGGTGTTTTTAAATAGAACTTTGACAGTTGTTTGACAGGTGGGGGTCAAACAAACAAACGCCTACGCACGTTGTATTATCAAGACAATCCAATAGGATTAGAAATATATAAAAAACAGTCAAAATATAGTACATAAAGAGTAAGTGTGTGTGTGTGTGTTTACGGTCATGACCATAAGAGCATCTTGCATCCCCACACTGGAAACTGCCAACAGGCTTGTGGTCATTCTCCTCTCACGGCTAAAGGTTCCGCCCCCTTCAATGCAGAAAAGACACGCGAGGAGCCACGGTTTATCCGTCTCACCCGTCTTCAGTGTGCCGCAGTGCACGCTGTGTTCGGTGACCACTGTGTTGGGGCGGCGAGCGCGAGCGCCTCTAATGCAGAGGCAACGTCTGGCTCCCCCTGTACATGGGCCACTCCACGCGAATGGCTACCGCCATGTGAGCGCTGACATGTGAGTGTACGGTGAGATGAGGTGCGCTCATGCTGCTTCGTGTAAGGGCCCCGTTAGGGCCGCGTTAAGGCGCTGTGAGTTGTGCACGACAAATAGTTTCCCGCCTCCACCTTAATCCATTTTCCGCGCCGCTCTCTGCTCCCCCCCCCCCCACAAAAGGCCGCCCCTCCACGTTTGTGTAACGGGTGCATACATCGGCAGTGAGCTCGGGTGGAAATACGGGGGAGGTTGTAGCACAGTTGAGTGTTCCTTTAATGTCAGCTCTGTTCAGCGTTTCTCCTTCCTCTGGCCCTGCCTTGCCCTTCCCTCTTTCAAATATGAAAATGCAGTATAAACACAATCGTTTCCCAGCAAGGCCCGCTAAGGCCTCTTTAATGCAGGAACTCTGGACAAAGGATGGCCCTAAATGCTGTCTCCTTATTGATTCGGCGAGCGCTCCTGAATGTGATTAAGGGGAATTAAAGTCCAGCCTGCTGACGCGGGGCCAGAGGTAATATAGCGTCCATATGGAAGTGGAGAGATCGTCCCCCACAGCGCTGACCCGGCATGCGGCGCTTTCACCGGGCGGTTAGCATCGGCAAACTGCAACTCGCTAACACCAAAAAAATAAAAAATAAACGTCTGAAAAAGCAGGAAGTGCTTGCACGGCTAATCCTCGTCCCTGCCCGGAGCCGAGCCCCGCTTCACGTAGCCACAGAGAGGACACAGGCCACAGAGATGTGCTCCATGCCAAGCTGCCCGTCCAGGCCAGATCTCTCAGACTGAGGCTGGACAGCCTCCAAGCGGTGGCAAAAATATGTAAATGTTTGTCCTAATAATAAATGTGGACGAATACATTAATATTGGCACTGACAAGACATGTTGTTTTGGCCATATGTTGTTTGAAAGGGCTAAACACCGAGGGCAGTGCCGTGTTTGAGCCTACATGGTGCATTATTCTCCTAGCGCACCTGTTTTTAAAACATCACTTATGCTTGAGTTTGTCTTCTCTGAAAGTTTTTGTTGTGTGTCCTTGAATAGTAGTCAAGTCGTTTATAGGAACAGAAAGGAATTAACAAAGATAAATGGAAAAATAAAATAAGTAATAACACTTTATTAATCTCAAAGACATTCAGGTATCACAGCAGCTAAAGTTGTTAGGAATAGTGCCAACAAGACAATAATACAGGTAATAAGGTATTATGGATGTACATATATATATATATATATATATATAACAACATGGAAGGGCTGTACACTATATATCCATTTGTAAAAAGGTGCGTATGCGCACATACAAGTTCTGAACGGCGGCGTTTGATATGGAAAATGCCGTTGGAACCATGCGGCGGGGCCTGCAATGGATGTTTCATGCAGGTCGGGCCCAAACCATCCATCAATTCCGATTAGGTTGCAATTACCGGGGCAGAAATATATTCAAATGAGTTCATTATCAGTCACATCGGGAGTGTGCCGAGCCGGCGGACTGTTTACCGAAACCCCAAGTGTTTACGCTGCCATTTTAGAGAAAGCTGGAGCAGATCCCTGCAAATTAAACCAGTGTATGTCTTAATGTAACATGCAAGTCAATCAGCCGAGTAGCCTTCGATCAACACCTTCGCACTCATCAGTGCTTGCGTTGCTACTGGCCCTGGACGGTTCTCCTCCACGGGTCCTGCCAAGTTCAATGTCGGGTAGATGCATGTATATCCCATGCATGCATCTCTCTCTCTCTCTCTCTCTCTCTCTCTCTCTCTCTCTCTCTCTCTCTCTCTCTCTCTCTCTCTCTCTCTCTCTCTCGAGGTCAGCACTGAACGTGTCAGATTACAACCCCCCCCCCCGTCTCGCTGAAATGACACCGGGGACGATGAGCGGACCCCTCTCTGACACCCGCAGACCAGGCTCCCATTCACCGCCAGCGACCCCGTGACACTAATCTGATTCTTTTGGGTCAATTCGCCCACTAGCCTGGCATAAAGGGAAATGACCGACAGGCCAGTCCATTTTCGGATGAAGTGCAGGTATTGCAGACCAAGTCCATGAATATAGTCCATGCTGCTCTCGTTCACTTCCAGGACTCTACTGTATGAGAGAGAGAGAGAGAAATCCTTATCAGCCATAATTTAATGAAACTATTTAATTGACAATTTGACTTATATATATATATATATATATATATATACTGACCTGTGACCCTCAAATGAAAGCTTGCGGTCATTAAATAAATGTCCGTTTTGCTGCTATTTATCACTGAAGTCATAATTATTCAGCCTACTGCACATTTAACGAAATCCCTTCCATTCACAGTTGCCATTTTTTTCATTGTTTGCTTTCAGTAAAAATGGAAATGAGTTGTCTGAATTGAACGCCAATGATGTGGCTGCTTCCACCTCATACTCACTGTTTTAATACGCAGTAGGTGGGGGTTACGGCGGGGGTACTCTCCCCACAACACCACCACCCTGGAATCAATGTCCCTGCACAGGTCCCCAGGAGGGAACCTGGCGGCAGTCTGAGGTCTGATGCCACCATCAGAAAGGTGGCAGATGTTTGACCACACTGTGTGGCCACTAGGAGGCAGCAGCAAGCAGAACCGTGGCATTTCCTCGGCCTTCGGCTTTGCGTCACGTTACAACACGTAGCAACCTGGTTAGGGTACACGCAAAAAGCGACGTGCAGTTTGAAGGTTGGATTAGGTTCTCCAGGAAACTGTAGCCAACTGTAGGTTGTTCTGCATCTGGCTCATCTGGAGCCCTAGTTCCTCGATATTGCACTCGTTCTTCTTCCTCATCCTCCTCATCCTCCTCCTCTTCCGAGAGCGTCTTTCAGTTCCTTAACCTGTCTTCAAAGAACATCCCTGCCCACATGAGAGGCTTTGAGGACTGTGCTCTCATCTTCCACCATGTTGGTTGTGTTCTTTTCTTCTGGGAGGTAGGAGGTGTCTTTCAGGTCCTCCAGCTCTCGTTGCAGGCCGCCCCTCTCCAACTGACCAGCTTGAAGGTTGAACTTGATCTTCCCTGCGGAGCTTCGGAGAGAGAAGTTTGGCTGTGACTGCCTGATCTGCAGCTTCTGCCTGATCTGAAGGGCTCATGCGGATTATATTACAGTAGCACTAATGGTACTGTAAATTTGATCAGTTGTTGTTACTTTAAATACTATTTCATTCTATTATTATTATTATTGTCATTAAAAAATATATTAGGTACTGCAAAAAGTGTGTATTGTCTTCGGAACATCTTCATCTGCTAACTTTTCATTTAAAATTAGTCATGGTCCCTTTATCGATCGATTAGGTTTGCCGTTATGGTAAAAAAGACTTAATTTTATCTTTTTAAAAAGGGCTTATTGATTGCTGCACTATGAAGCAGTTTTGTCTTTCTGTGCTCTGCCAGATTTCACTTTAAAAGAGCGTAAGCCCTCTGTATCACAGGGGCCCTCCGGACATTGCTGGTATTGTCCCCATCATTACCACGGCTTTGTTTTCACTGCCTAATAGTCTAAACCATCAGAGACGGCGACCGTGCCTTGAAAAGAGCCCTCGTCCTCTGTCCGCGGAGCCAGGGAGCATGCAAGGTGAAGATAATTTGGGTCGACTCGCTCCTTTTGAGAGGAGAGAGAGTCCTAATTGGATATGAACTCCCTCTCTTGGTCTAATTAGCACTGCATCGCTTTATGAACTGATATTAACATGCTGGAGAAACGGTAATTAGCTTGCGGTTATTACTGGCCAGGGGCACGTGCACACAAAGCATGCTGGGATAGCGGAGGTAATGTGCACGGTTTTGTTTATCTTGGCTATCGCTACCACACCCAGAGGTGCAACCTTAACAAAGTTAATCTTTTTTTTAAGGTGCTGATTTCTTTGTTTTACATGCACTTAGTTGAGATTATCTCTCGTGTTGATTCTGTTGAGAGTAATAAAGCCTCAAGGTAAAGAAGCCTCAACTAAGGTCATGCAATCTTATGGATAGGGGCGCCTTGTAAATACTAAATGGTGCTATTTTAGTCAAGTAAAGTTTATTTATATCCCTTAATCAGATTACAGTCTCAAAGGGCTGCACAGGCCTACAATTCCAATGGAAATCCCTATTTCGATGGCAGGATAGGCTAGTGGTTAGGGTGGTGGGCTCCCACCGGATAAAAGTGTTAACGGAACGCCACATCGCGCTGGAAACGCCGCTCTTTCAAAGACTAATCGAGCAATTAAGAAAATCTCACAGTAGCGAGGTAGCTATGGCAACACCTCCCATCGTTTTTGACATACCAGGTTCGTACGGAGGGGATTGGGGGGGGGGGGGTGGGGTCACGGTGTCCTCCTCCTCCTCCTCCTCCTTTAGAAATCAACCAAAACTTCCCAACAGCTGTGAGGGGAAAACGCATGGAAGAGACCTCATCCTTCGAGGACGTCTAGGATGCAATGGGTGTAGAGTGCAAGGCAATATTAGCATTAGACAGTGAGTGGTATACGTCCTTCAGCAGAAGCGTCGGTCTATCTTGCAGCAAAGTACAAGAGCAAGCAGGTTGGGGCACCTTGCTGGAGGTACACAGGCGGGCCGTGTGGGATCTAACCCAGCACCTTGCAGCTGTGAGGGGACCTCCCAAACCGCTAGGCTATCCTGACAACAATTATCTCCCGAGGAGTCCCCCGCTACTCACTGCTTAGCACCAAGCTGAATGCTACAAGGTGCACATCACAAAGTGTCTTTGTGATGTGCACCTTGTAGCATACATGCTGTAAAGCAAACGGCGACGGTGAAACCCCAGGAGGCGTCCCGCGAGGGCCTGCGCCTGTCCCCCCCCCCCGTGTGAGTTTGTTAAAGGCTTCGGCGGAGCCATCTGTCATTCTGTCGGTGGAGCCTCGTGCTCACAGGAAGCCTCGGCCACAGTGCCAACCGGTGCCGACGGTCCCTCGCGTTCACTTTCACAACACACTTTGTCCTCCACCCCACCCGTGTGCAGGCGTCCCGAGGTGCCAGCGCTGTGCTCTGCCCACCAGATGCTGAACGAGCGGGCCGCAGTCTCAACGTCGAAACGTGCGCTGGAAAAAAGGAATCATTACTAACATGCACAAAACCGGAGCACTCCTTTTTTATATTTTGTGTGTTTGAGATGTAGAGGGAGGGAGAGAGGCACTCTGAATAAAATTGAATTGATGTTGATCGTCAAATCAAGTGAAGCAACAACACGCTGACACTGCATTGCAGTTTATTTTTGTGGGCATATTCCCAGAAATGGGAGAGGGGGGGCGCACAAATATATAAAAATCTGTCTTTTGTCTGTCAGAGTGCTCTCTCTCTTTCTCTCTCTCTCTGTCTCTCTCTCTCTGTCTCTCTCTCTGTCTCTCTCTCTCTGTCTCTCTCTTGCTCTCTCTCTCTCTCTCTGACAACTATGCTCCTGACTCCTGACATGCTACATGCAGTTTTCTAATCGACCAGAAGAGGTCAGTGTGGAACACGTCATCTCCAGAGAGAGCATATGAACCTTAAAAGGCCTGTAGGAAGCGCCGTGTTCTGTCCAGTTACAGGGACAGGCTGTGAGACGCGGAACGACAGTCAGGCGTCCATTTACACTCGACTGAACGTGAAAACACGAGGCCTTCTCCTTCCTCTCTCCGTTCTCCTCCCAGCCAGCCTGTCGGGGCGGGTACCTTCTGAACGCACGGAGGTGGAGTGGTGTTCACCGATGTTTAGGTTATCTTCACAAATGTCTGTTTTTTTTTTGTTTTTGTTTTTTTCACTCCCACATATTATTGAACAGTGTTTTTGATTTTCGATTGAATTCTTTCGCTCATTTCCTTTCTTTCTCATTTAATTATTTTGTTATTTTGTATGTTTCTCTCCTTTACCTCGCTCCCAAAGATGAGTAGTCTGTTTGCTTTTTTGTGCTTTTTTTTATGTTGTATTTTTTAGGAGCATTTCTGCCGGAGCAAGCCTGCTGTTGCATCGCGCCGTCCTTTGTCACCTCTTCGCTGACAATCCATCCCGGCTTCAGTGTTTTGTTCCTTTTTAGATGCCCCGGCTCTCCCCCCCCCCCCCCCCCAGTCAGGGTGGACAATGCCTCATCGCAGGCATTATTACAGCCTCGTGTCACTCTGACCTGCATATTCAGCAGGCAGAAAATCACCAGGCACTGGAGGTAGGAGGGGGACGGGAGGCAGGGGAGCCATAGCGGGGAGAGGTAGAGAGGGGAAGTGAAGGGCAGGAAGAAGTTGTCGAATTGATTTTGTAATTTAAATGGCGTTCCACTGTAAAACCTGGACAACTTTTTTTATAGACGTCTTTTGTTGAAACTAAATAAAATTTTAGCGTAGTTAAGGTCTTTAGGGGTGATCCAACCCAGAAATGCACAGGGCAAAGGAGGAGCTCCCAGTGATGCCTTCACACTGTACAACCTAAACTCATGTGAATATAGATATTTTAACGATTAATAACAGTAACAATTATCTGTAGGGCCTTTTTTAATGTACTGCCTGGGCATTTACAGACCTGTTTGATTGACATCTCCCTGACATCTCCTCGTTTGTTGCACTTGTTAGGGCGGGAACGGTTGACACCTTGTCTCGTGATTGGTTGTTTTGCTTCAAGATAAGTTGAAACACCTGTGTGGGTTTACGGTTCACCTGTCTTATTAACCCATAAGGGCTGTACAGTGTGTACGTGGTACAGCAGTACAAGCAGTCTTATCAGCCTATTTACCCGGCTGATAAGACTGCTTGACACACCCGTCTTTACATCCCCTTCAACTTTAACAACAATAAATAAATGAGAGAGAGAGAGAGAGAGAGAGAGAGAGAGAGAGACGTCCTGGAAGCTGGCCAACAGCTGTGTGAGGAGTCCGTGCGGCGGCGGGGATGTGAGCCATTCTGACACGCGGCCAGCGGAGCGAGCAGGGCCGACACAATGGAGGCCGGCTCCGGGAGGCTTTATGATTTACAGTAAGGCTACAGCCGGTTCAGATTCCCCGCGTCCTCGTAAGCCACAAGCTCACTCAGGCATTCACAGGCTGGATGGGGCCCGCTGTGGCTGTGTTTTTAAATGGTCACTGTTACCATGTACCAACGCAGCTTACAGAAGCGTGGGCCGCAGACGGACACCCCCCCCCCTAAGGGATCGCCGGAGGCTGTGGAAGCGGCCGCACAATGAATGAAAGAATGTTGAAAACGTAAAAAGCGAAAATAGTTTGTTGCGGCTGTCCCACCCGTCAGGCTCAGCCTTGACTGACAGGGTCCGAGATCTGCCGTGTCATTCACGCGTGCAGCGAGCTGTCAGCGGATGTCTTGCGCTGCGCCTGGATCGAAGGAAACTTCTGGAATCGGGAATTGGAAGTGAAGCTGAGTGTATGACTGAACGGTCCCGAACAGACACTAATGTTGCTATGACGATTAACCCCCCCCCCAAAAAAAAAAAAAAAAACACACACACACACGTATACGTGCTTAACCAACTGAAAATTTCCACATTTATATCTACAAGTCAAAGACACAATGCCCCCACACACACACAAATACACACACACCAGAAATGTCACATTCTTGCGGCGAACGGGTTCACTGAGCATCCCCACGTGCATGATGGGACACTCGCTGACGCTGACAAACATGCGCCAGTGCAAATTGGCGGCCTGCCAAGAGCACCATTACCGTGGACGCTGCCTCGCTCTGCGTTATCGCTGGTGATCTTGGCAGGCCAGTCGCGTGTTCATAACGCCACATCGCGCTCTTTCAAAGACTAATTGAGCAATTAAGAAAAAAACTCAGTGGTGAGGTAGCTATGGTAACGCGCCCCCCCCCCCCCACATGCCAGGTTCGTACGGACGGATTGAGGGGGGGGGGGGGGTCGCGGTGTCCTCCTGAGTAATCGATGGTCCTGCAGTCGGGGGTTTCAATACCGTCACCTCCCAGTCTACTGGCCATGCCATCGAGTTATTGGTGTTCATTAATTACTGGCACTGCGGACTGCCGGCTTCAGAACTAAAGCGTTCAAGGATCATTGCTCTGCTATTGAAAGGGTTTACTATAAACACTCTGAAGTACCATGGGGTACCTTACAATATGACCTCACAATGGCTTTAATTAATAGCTGATTGCTGCACAATTCTCCTAATTTATTCAAGATCTACACTCCTCGATTGCAGAACCCCATACACAAAACAATGTTTTTTGTAACGCTGGCTTCAACCACAAGGGGAACTCCAGGCACAAACTGAGGCGTTCACTAATAAAGTTTCCATTCTAGTTAAGGTAGCCTACATTACAAGGGTACATTGGCACTACAAAAGAGAGAGCCAGGCGGCGAAGATGGAGCCAGGAATCTTTCCCACCCCTCCCCGTGGATATTTGGGAATAAAATGACAATCGCTGCTTGTTTGATGACAATGTTGTGAGGTTTCACACCTAAGTTTTTACTGATTTCCACCAGGGATTGTTGACACCTCAATAACACATTGCGCTAGTGCCTTGAGTGTAAGGCACTTCAGTAAGCTTGATACCTGTCAGCATGAG
Organism: Percopsis transmontana; assembly: GCA_025447815.1. NCBI lineage: Eukaryota > Metazoa > Chordata > Actinopteri > Percopsiformes > Percopsidae > Percopsis > Percopsis transmontana. The sequence goes on along the minus strand of JAOEHI010030499.1, from coordinate 14,370 downwards.
GGCTTGAACCTGTGACCTCCATTTTAACGGAAGTCTCCCTAATTTCTATGATGCCCGAATAATAATAATTGTTGAATGATGTACTTGAATATCTGCCATCGTAATCTGAAATTGTCTGAGGATTTCTTCCTTTTGCCAAATGAAAGTTTAGAGAAGCTTGCCGTCTTGCATTTGCTCATAGGGTTTAAGAATATCAGTGCTGTTCAGATATGTGGTCATTTTGGTTTTGGAATGAGGATGGACAAAAATGTAATTTGAAACGTGTGTGTGTGCATCTGAGGGCACATTCTCATTTATAAAAAGATTGTTCATTTCACCAAGCAGAATGAATCAATAATAAACCAAACCAATAAACCAATCTCTTTTCTAGATCTATGTATACATTGTGCATAATATACACGTGTCAAATGCCAAACCCCCACTCCCCCTTCCTGGTTTGATGACTTGACCCGGCCCAAAGTCGCAGCACATCTCTCCGCCAACTCGGCCCGAGTTAGCTAACACCTGCTACATCACTTAGAAATCCATCTGAATAGACCGCTGGCACAGCTGTGAAGTTGGGGCCGACTGCGGGTGGCTGTGAATCAAATAACTAGCTAAAAAGAAACCCGAGACACACAGAGCGCCGAGTTCAACGGCTCAGATCCGGGGGCAAATGAGATGTTTGCGGTAAACGCAAATTCTTTAGCGGCGGTGTTCAATATTGAGTCGATGAATGGGATTTGTAATTATGTTGGACGGCAACATATTTCTGCCGTTTCGAAGCTTCAGATAAATCTGCAACAGGGTGGTGGAATAAACAACATTCAATTTTAAATGACATTTTATTTTGTTGATGCCTCATATAGGACCATCATGTACGTGCAAGCTTATAAAGCTATTTACAGAAAGTAAATATCAAAACATTGGGTCGGATTTTTATTACCTGTGCACATCTTTAGATGACACATATCCACACAAAACAAACCTTGAGGTTTAATATCCTTTCTTTTAATTTGAAATATAAAGTTTGACATGTATGCAGCACAGGTACACGCTCGGATATTACCGCACTTTAACTGTAACTGGGTAAGATTTATAACCTGTCAGGGGTATATGTGAATGTCAAGACTCTCCTTGAGGCCGTGAAACAGTCAGCAATTACACAGTGGTGGCTCTCACAAGGTGTGGTGCAACAAGACCACTCTGTTCAGGGAAACGACATCTCAATCTCTGATGTTATGAGTTGGTGTTGCAGCCATAGATCATTGTTCTGACATTGTGGGAGATTGGGGGGGGCTGGTTCGTCTTGAATTCCACAGTCACCTGGACCTTACTGCTTGGTGGTTGCCTAGTCAGACCCCCCTCCCTCGACAGGGGTGGGGGGCTTGGCGAACTTCTCCCGCTGCCGGCTCCATCTCATTGACTTTTTAATATGGTGCCGATCGCATTATTAGTTTAATTTCGATCTCCTTCCTCCTTTTCTCTGCAGGAAGAGGAGCTGAGAGGAGAAAGACACAGGGATCCATTTCCAATTTTAATTAGTTGGCTTTTGTAAGTCTAACAGACGCACATTCAGGCCGGCATTATCCTTTCAGAGCTTTAATTAACGACCGCCTCTTGGTCTGCACACATCAAAAGAGATGGGTGGAAATGAGAGTGTGGTGTCGTTGCAGTGTGCGCCGCTTGCGTGTTTTTTTTAAGTGTCTGTCCAGCTGCAAAGGTTTGTGTGTGTGTGTGTGGGGGGGGGGGCTTTAGGAAATCGTTCTACCAACTCTGAGACAAATGGCTTTGGGCTTTGAATTCTACAATGGAGTTTGAGCCAATTGTGCTGATCTGGGCTTGTCACTCTTTACCTGCCCAACGAACGGGGAGACGGGAGGTGATAGACATGTGGCTTGCTGACTCGCTTAAGCTCACGGTGACATGTGCTTTAAGGAACAGCGGGATGCCGCTTCGGAGATTGGCACCCACCACTATATGGATATCAAATCTAAGAGGGGGGAGGGCGCAATATCTGCCTCAATGATTAGGAGCTGACACGCTACAGCTGAACTCTACCGCTGTAATTGAATGGCTGACAGAGGTTATTAAGGAAGAAAGAAGTGAATCCATGTTGTCTATAGGGGTGCGCAGGGAAATGGTGTAGGGCTGTCAAGTCAGTCAAGCATCTGTGCCAAAAGACTAGACCAGAAATCTAGACATCAAAATCAATTTCAGTGTTAAGAAATGACATACCCTCCAATTTTATCTGTTACAAAATGAAATGTGGACGTAATGAACTCATCTCACAACTTTACCCACAGGGTGTTGGATAATTATAGGCCTGGTTATTGCCAACCCCTCTTTGCGACTGGGGGATTGTCTTCATTAGTACAGTACGTATCCTGCTGACCAGAACATAATGGCTGACCTTTCTGAATTTCCCTCCAAAATTTCCTCTCTGCTTTTACCTTGGCTTCCCAATTAACCTCCCATAGCCTGAAGCAGTTGTAGAGAAGTTTAAAGATACAGAAAGGTAGATACAACAGAGAATAGATAGACAGAAGTAGATGAGAATAGATATTTAACTTTTACCATGAAATCTTGATGAGAGATTGACAGGCATCCAGTTGCCCTTTATGAAAGAAGGTGGACCAATGCACAGATGGACCAAAACACAAAAAGCCTTTTATACTGTAGATTGTTTTTTGTGTATTAGTAAATGGAGTTAATGCTGGGCTAGAACCGAATTACATATTTACAAGCCCCGTAGTCGGGTGAGCGTTGCCAACCCTCCACCTCCCTACCTACGGGATAATATTTAGTGTTATGCTGACCTGGAGGACTAAACTGTTTGAGGAGAAATCTCGCCATTAGGTTAATGCACTCCTTTGGTCCTTTATCTCCCAGCGGCTAACCTCCAGGGCGATCATCATATTGACGCCATTGCTCAAAGACACTGCGGTATCGGCTCGGTTGGGATGCGTAGCGAGAGGGAGGACATTGATTGATCACGGAGGGCCCCCTGAATTCTTAGGTTCAGCGCCGTTCTCCTTTGTGCTGTAGTTCCCGGCCTTTGAACTGGAGAAAAAAAAAGACTTTTTTTTTAATTGGTATGTACCACCATGATTACAATCGATATGCCAGCGCTCTGAAATAGAACCAGAGGCTCAGTCTTCTACACCTCTTTTTTACCCCTTGACTCGTGAAAAACAGCTTGTTCCCTTTCAGTAGAGATGTCTTAAAAGGAGCTTAGCCCATTCCCAGCCAGTTGAATGAAAGAATGAGGCACAGGAAAGAAAGAAATATGAAGTCAAGGAAAATAAACAATGGGGGAGGGTGGCGGGGGGAGCAAAGCAAAGCTTAGTATCTGTGTGTTGGGAAGGGATCCATGTCTTTGAAGGCACATCCAAGATGGTGTTAACTCAAGGGGCTTTTGACGCGCAGCGCTTGTTCAGCGGGACTCTTCCAGCCCCAGTAATCTCCCTCTTGCCTTGGTGCTGTCTCCCATTCAGCTCTATACTAATTCTAATTCAATTTATCTTTTATCTCAAGCCGGTGGCTGCATCCTCGCTTTCTCGGCTAAAAAGTGGAATCGTATAGGTCCTGCCTAAAATCTGGACAGCGAACGGACAGATGCACGGGCACTCTTAAACCGTGTTGCCGTCGGTTTGGGAGCATGGTTGGCTCATGGGAAGAGCCAGGCAAACGCACGGCTGCACAGCCTGCTGTACGTAGTCCAAAGCAATAAGGATCCTTTTGCAGCGCTCTCCGTGTTGTGCTATGTGGAGCGTGGGTTCATAAGATCTGTCACTTTACTTCACAGAAAACGCTTGTTGCGTTACTTCTGAAAAGAATTGAGGTTTGCAATTTTCCTTTTGTCATGGTAAACAAAAAATACTCCAGTGTTGGCAAATAGAGTTCTCCCGCCGAATACATAGCTAACAATCTTTGTTTTGGCTAGCTCACGCTTAGCCCAAGATGGTTCCCCTGCCCAGAAGCCCTCTTTCCGTCCTCCCCTCATCATATCTAACACTGTCTGCTTCCCTGCCGTCTATGGGATATAAACCTTTCACAGCCTGCCACAATCCAGCTGACATTCATGCCATGTGAAAGCTGTGGAAGGGGAAAGGGGGCACAACAGCATGCTAAAGGGGGGGTTGGGTTACAGCGCTGTACGCTCCCAGCGCTCCCCTTGTTAGCCTTTCCCCAGCTAGACAGTGTCCTGATGAAACATGACAGGACAAGCTTTCATAGCCATGTTTTGGCTAAAGCCCTCAAATGCTAGCAACTGCACGGTTTTGTAGCGCTGCAGATGGACAGAATTTTAAAAAGCTGCACACTAATGCTTTGTGTTTGGCGGCAGCGGGGATAACGATATTAAGCGAATCTTGTCGAGTGATGGCAAGACCGCCTACGGGTACCTGAATGGCGAGTCTCTACAGAGATTCCTTATTTGAAGTGAATTCCCACCTTTAAAAATAAAATATAAATCACAGGGCTTTCTTTCCTATGATATTATACAGTTAAATCAATATTTGTGTACTCTTCTCCAACTGACTTCAAATTGTGGCGCTCTCAAGAGACGACTTCTAAAGTCTCCGAAACCTATGAGATGCCTCCACGGTCATGTTTTTATTTTGCTCAAGCAGCGGTTGAGAGATGATCTGTTGAGCTTCACAAACGTTGACTGGATTGAGTAAAATCACAGGAGCGAGTCTTATGTTTCAGGTCAGGCTTTCTTTGGATCGGTAAATGCAGCCGCACAAGCAATTTTTGTGTGGCCGGGGTACAACAAGATCCTAATGATTTAAAACATTTTTTTTTAAATAAGGCTGAAAGTGTTGTTCTCTGGGTACTGCTTGTGTTTAGAAATGACCGGAACCTCTGGGGGGGGGGGAGATATATGAGTGTGTGCGTTAGGGCTGCACAATATATCGTTTCAGCACAGTCATCGCGATGTGCGCGTGCGCATTAGTCACATGGCGGGATATCGTGTGTAATTAACATATTTTAATTTGATCTAAGACTAAAACTTCACACTCCTCCTGAGTTTCACCTGGTTGTTCAGACACAGCTGTATGCAGCTGTATGCAGCGGGACTTCGGCATGTCTCACATCTGTAGTCCAAGCGCACAGGTCCGCGTGGACACATGGTACGCGGACAGCTGCCAAAAGAAAAGAAACGTCGGCTGTATGACATTATTTTGGCTACGGAAAGGACGATGTTGACTGAAAACAGATTGATATAAAGAGTATTATATGAATACAATGGCGTCATGGTGAGTCAACCAGTGTATTAAACTACCTCATTTCCCCCTTCTAAATCACTTCAGAAGAGTAGTCACAGTCACTCACCTGCTTTTGTTTTGTGCATTGAAACCAGTTGTATAGCATTCAAATTCAAGAAAGGATGATTCACACAAAAAAACAAAACTATATATATATATATATATATATATATATATAGTGAGTATTTTTTATTTTCGATGCACTGCCCTACATAATCACCCTAATCATTAATATATATTGCAGAAAAAAAATTACTGTGTGGGGTGGGAGGGGGTCTGTGGACTTGTGACTGTGAGCTTGTGTGTGTAGTTTCACACAATTGATTTATATGATAAGGGACCATAGGCTGAAAGGTCCCTGCGCGCCAGATGAAAGGCAGGATTAACAGCGGAGCTGAGCAGGGATGAGCGCGAGAGTGCATCCGGGGACACATCAGATGGGGAAATAATAGAGAAAGGTCCCTTGTCTTCAGAAAGGGGCAGTCGGGCAGGGGGCGGTGAGATGCAGAGGAGCTGTCGGAGATTGAAAAAGATCCGAACCCAAGAGCTTGGCAGCTTTCCCGGTTTGAAGTTCCCAATTCACAAAAGAGAAGTGAGGGAAAAGCAATCTTGATAGCGGAGAATATATTGGAGCTCTCTGAGCATGTGGCTCGAATGGACCCCTGTTTAATTAAAGGGCCTCTTCTCGATTTGTCCCGAATCACCGATGGGGTTTCAACCGAAAGCCAAAAGCATTGTTGTTTTGGTTTGAAATTCCATATGCCTGTGGCTGACACCCCCCTTTTACTCTGCCTGCGACACAAGTAAGGGGTATACCTTCTGTGAGGTCCAAAAAAAGTCAAATATTTTTTTTATTTTTATTTTAAGGCAAAAAAATAAGCCCACCAGTAAACATTAGCTTCCATGTGTGTTGGACCGGTTGTTTTTTTTCACAGAGGCACAAATAGACTGATTGTGATGCACACTGTAGGTTCAATCAGCTGATACAAGAGGCAATGATTGGCGCATGCAGTCGCAAGCTAAAAATCTAAATCGTTGGGTGGGGGGAGGGGCTGCTATTGATCCAAGCTAGGCCTCCAGTTCCCCATGCATGTGGGGCATTCATAACTGATTGCTGTATTCGGAAAGGGTTCATCAAGATTCATCCCAAACGAAGCAGTTTGTTTGTTGTGCATCTTCCGTTCATTGCCAGATTCTCAGGCGTATTGGGAGCATTAAAGAAAGGGCCTATTGTCCCAAAATAATCCATAGGCTTCAGTGTATAAACACTTTACGTACGGCTTGCTGGCGCAAGTGCATTTAGGGCGTGTCCAAATGCTAGTTGCTAGTTTAACGGTAGGAAAAAAGGCTGCGGTGCCGGGCGCGTGGTTCCAAAGGGTTGCACTTACTCTCTTCATTATTCATGGGTGCGTTTTGGCCGTAATGTGAGTGTCATCTATCATTCCCTTTTAAGAGAAAGGGCGCGCATGCACCTTGGCGGACTGCTATTGTTATGGTGCATGTGCCACAGGACACGGGATCTGCTCGTGCGCGAAGTCAAAGCGTGCGAGCAGACCATCTACGCCGGCAACGGCAGCATTCCAACAGGATAAAATATCTTGATTTTTAATCCTTTGCCTGTTTGTGCGCTGCTGCGCCGTGTGTGTGTGTGTGTGTGTGTGTGTGTGTGTGTGTGTGTAAAAAGCAGTGTGTAAAAAGCAGAGTGTAAAAAGCAGAGTGTAAAAAGCAGTGTGTAAAAAGCAGAGTGTAAAAAGCAGAGTGTAAAAAGCAGTGTGTAAA
>JAOEHI010030488.1:0-24674 GCA_025447815.1 Percopsis transmontana | reverse complement strand
CCCCCCCCCCCCCCCCCCCCCCCCCCCCCCCCCCCCCCCCCCCCCCCCCCCCCCCCCCCCCCCCCCCCCCCCAGACGATGAAAACAAAAGGCAACGGCGGCCATCACAAGACATTACGACTGTCCAATAAAGCCGTGGCGTGTCTATAGCTGGTGGCGTGAAGGCTGGAGTGATCCATCACCGTTTTGTCAGACAGATTACCGGCACCGCCGGCGCCACGGCACTCATCAGAACCACATCTAACCCTGCCTGACACATATAATGGTGATTCACGCTGGAGCCGGAGATGAACCCACCCACCCGTCCTCCCCAAAAAAGCACACACACACACACACACACACACAGAGACAAGACACATTCCAGCTGAGTGTCGCACCAGTGGTCTACAATGGCCTGACAACAAATGTGTCCCCTAACTGGGGTGTTTGTGTCGCCGGGATGATTGGCTCTTTGAGCTCTGTGACTTCTCTGAAGCGGTAATCGCAGTTTGAGATTGAAGGAATGCGTGGAGGAGCCGGGTGATTGATTTTTCACCATTAGATCAGGATTGGACGGGATTACAGCTGTGCCACATTGTCGTAGAACCAGCAGGATTACTCTCTCTATATGCTATACGTCAGTGCCTTCTCGTAACACTACGACTACTGTATCTCAAACTCAACAGTACATTAACGTAAATGATAATCCTGTTTTATAGTAACCATCCTTGAGCAAGATGGCTAACCCCTATCTGCTCCATGTAATAGCAGCATGTACTGCTAAATGACCCAATTGTAATGAGACATTGCATATGCCCGTATTGCTGTACAATGTTCAAATCAATCAAGCAGTAATTTTTATGAATATGTCTTCATAACGTCTACTAAACTAAACATAACCTTGGTAAAGGTGAAGAAAGACAACCAGAAAATTATATGTTATCCGTCCTGTTCTTAAAGGCTGTCTCTGGGGTCATAAATATTTCCACTCGGGGTGTTTCTCAAGTCAAGTCAAGGATGCTTCCTTGGTAGGATGGGTCTTTCCTGGTTCGGTCCTTCAGGGGCTAGGCAAGATGCCTTACTAGCATTCGGTCTAGCAAGGTTGCAGGTGTGCGTCATTGAAAAAGTCCCGCCTTCAATTCATTTCGTACGTGGGCATAGGATTGTGGGTACTTTAAGAACGCTGAGGATACACACATGCATCCTTGAAAATTCTCTGATTGAAGGAGTCCTTGGTAGAATTCCTGGTCATCGGAACAGTCCTTCGGAGGGATTCGATGACGTAGCATTCTTGAAATAGCAGCTGTTAAGGATCCTTCCTTGACTTTGAGAAACACCCTCTGTTCCACTTAATTACACAGGTGTGTGTACGTACACGCACAAACATCAAGGGTGCGTATGCTGGTATAGAGTTTGGTCCAGTAGGCCTACACACACACACACACACACACACACCTACCACACACATTCAGACACAAAGGGACATAAAACCACCAGCGCTGACACGGTCCTTGGTCCTGAAACTCCCAGAGCCAATATCGGTGTCAATGTTAACACGGCTGTGGTGCGTTTGCAATCAGCCAAGCCCGGGCCGCAAGGCGCTTTGAAAGGAGATGAGGAATCCCAACAGAAATATAAACAAAGACATCAGCCCGTCTTAATACGATCTCTAATTACACTCCAGATTGAATAATATAAAAGAAGCTTGAAGAGGGAATAAGATTAAGGTCTACACACACTATGAATTGATTCTCAAAGCTAGTGTGGCTACTGGACACATTTCACGATTATTGCCCTTGGTGCCCTTCTCTCCAGGCCGGGGAGGGGGGTTGCCATGTGAATGCGTCAATGAGGGGTGCCCCACCCCGTGCACTGGACGGGAAACCGCGTCCCAGCTGCCAATTAGAAGGACGGAAGAGAGGGGATCACCTCGGCTCGCCATTTCACTGTACGTCCCTGTTCTCCCTCCATCCCTGTTAATATTTTATCAAAGTTTGCAGGCTCTGCTTTGATATACAGTATTCATGGCAACGGTCGGTGTGTGTGTGTGGGGGGGGGATCATGTGTGCGTGTGTGCGTAGACCTCACAAGGCTGTACCTAGGCTCGTGTTCTCTTGCAGAACGAGCCGCTTCCCTACCGGGGGGGTTATGTGCTGTCGTTAAAAGAAAACTGTGAAGTGTTTCAACTTCATGAATACTGCATCCTGTTGAAGTAGAGGACATCAATTCATAACCCAATCTCTAATGATCCCATCGACCGATGCACTGTTTGCCAATTTGGACAAAAAGACAAAACACAAGGTTTAATGCCTTTCTGTGTTCCAGCATTGTCAGCCTAATAACACATGACAAAGTATTAGTAATGGAAGCTGCGGCCCGACATAACGAGACAGCGTTTTCCAATTTCTCCGGCCTTGATCTTATGACACCGGTGACAACACAAAAAGTGGAGCCAATTACACTCTCGTCTTAATCTGACGGTTGCGCAAGAAGTTGACGTAGGCTTGCCAGTTGTCGATTTGGTCCTTGACCAAACAAGCCGGAGACAGAGGTGTAATAACTGGAAGTAAATATCAAGCTTGATTAATCCTTTTTCTTCTAATTGCTTTTCTGCCTCAAACACAGTAAGCCACTCATTAATATTTCAGCCAGGTGCAAAATGTTTTCAATCAGACAACTAACGAATGCATTCCACCCAGTTGGCACAAGAAAACTAATCTGCACTTGACTTAATTCAACAAATCATCTTTTGTACTCCAGCAATGTTAGCGCAAGCCTTTCTGAGCTGTTCCTTTTCAAAATAATCTGCATCTATTTCTCAAGGCGGAGAAGCCCACGATTCCCAAAGCGCCCGGAATGATGTTTTCCAATTTCTATGAAATCACAGAAGGGTTTTATCTTTTCATTATAGCTGCTACATAAACATAAACATAAACAGGTGTGCGCGCACACACACACAAACACACACTTGATCTGTTGTACATGATACAAGTTGTGCATAATAGAAATAAATAGGTATGTATTGTACATCCACTATGTGAAGGTGCTCACATATTTCCATATTGCTGAAACCTGTTTGTTTCTGTGCTATGCTTCAAGAGTGTGTTGCCATGCCAACTCTCTCTCCCTCCATCTCTCTCTCTCTCGTCCCTATTCTTTTAAACAGGATTCCAATGCAGAGCTTTATACACCAATCAGAACAAAGCTCGTAGCAATTTCTAACCAGTCAGAGCATGGTTAACTGTTTGGTGCCTGGGCTGCTCTTAAAGCACCTGGTCTGCAGTATGACTGATACAGCGCTTTAGTGGAATGAAAGAAGATTAAAGTGGAAATCTTCATGTGGCTGCCAGAAGTCTATTGGTGAAACTGTTTCTCTTGAAAATAACTGTCAGTCCCAAAGTGACAAGATGGACGAAAAACAGAGATTATTGACTGGGAGGGGGGGGGAATATATATATATATATATATATATATATTCCCCAGCTATATACATATATTATGCAATAGTAGGAAGTAATTAAGTGGTAAAGACGCTGGAAAGGGAAAGTGGTTGAAAGCTGACATTTTAAAATACCACCATGATTTATTGATTGATGAGCAACAGGATAAGGAGATTATTATAGATTATAAAACACAAGACAGAACAATGCATGGCCAAGCAGTTTCTTTATGAAAAGCACAGAGGCCACTGAAATAGCCTAACTAATGGTCAGTGGATAAAGTGGGAGTCAGTTTGGTTAAACACAGTGAAATTCCCTGGCATTTTCAGAAGACATGCGTCTTCTACTTCTGCCTGTATAACACACAACGTCTGCATGGTGGTTTAACCGAGGATGAAAACATGGAGGGAAAAAACTTTGACACAGCAGAAAAATGTTGTTGAGGGAAAAGGGCAAAACCTCACTTAAATTTGTTGAATAACATAATAAACAAGTCAGTGACTCCTTGTTAACCATAAAAAAACATGTTGGTATATTGTAAAACTAGCTAAAAATACAAAAGTCAACCACTCCCTATTGGCTAAATAGCTACGGAAAGGATTTTGCAACATACAAAAAAGAATGATGTAAATTGTAAATGAAAACCACAAAAGCGAAACACTTCACACGGACAAAATCAAATGACAGATGTTGGAACATGTGTCTCTGCTTGCCAACACCTCCTCTTCCATAGTCACTCACCATGCTGTCGTAGTGGATGAGCTCGAGTTCGTATTCAGGTAGGATGTCGCTCCTGTTGTTCACAAGGTCCAGAGCCATCTGGGCGGAGGGCATGCACGCCTGGCCGCCCGGCCAGCCTCCGCTCATGGGGAACAGAGCACCGATGTACAGCTTCTTCTTGCCTAGGGTCGGCCATGGCCAAAGGCAGAGAAGCACTATGACAGACGCCCGCAGGAGCCTAACTTGGCCGTGAACGACCCTATTTGACGTCCCCTGATTTCTCCTGAGCACCGCCATGGTCAGGTGAGTTCGAACTGCAGCTAATTGTCGCCTGCAGCGGTGGTATGTGGCGCGGGATTGGTTGTCAGATCGAGATTTACGAAAGTTTCAATTCAATGGAAAATACAACTAGTCTGCAGAAAGTAAACTCAACACGTGTCCGGTTCTTTTGAATGCTGCTGTGGTCGGGTTTATCATCATATGTTCACAAATATTAGCTTTGATGTTGTGTACAGGCAGTTTACATCGTAGGCTACGCATCGAATCAAATTTGTAAATTTACTGAGTATAATTTTGCTCAGTTTATGGTTAATTATAGACTATGAGTTAACTTGACTACTTGGACAAATTCAGTCACTGTTTAGTCTCACAATAACCCTGAGCAATACGTTTCTGGGCACGGACACGGTGCTGCACAGCTGATCGTTTACTGGAGTCAAATCATATAATGCTGCCCATGCTAATTCAGACATTTTAAACAGCCAGTCAAAAACAACGCGGTTTAACTGCAGTAAATATTTGATTACGTACTCACGACTTGTACAAAGCAAACGCGCAAGAGGATTGCCACTCGAGTCCGCGGACAATAGGCTATATCACACGTGAAATATGGTCGTAAACGAAAAGCACGCGACGAGAGCTTTCCGGTGTGAAGCAATGGGGAAAAAAACACTTTGTTCAACTATCCGTATTCCGACAGATACAACGCTATTTTGCGGCGGAAGCAGGCGCGCCAGAGAGCCCTGCGCGTATTCCACTGCAGCACCGACTGCTGCATGTGTGAGTATCTGGAGAGAGAAGTACTATATGTGGGGGGACAGGAGAGCGAGAAAGTGTGCGTGCGTGCGTGTGTGTGCGTGAGCATAGATCGATATCGCTTGAAAAAATAATCAAGAAGGACACATAGTATAATGACTGAAAGTTAATTCTCTAAACCATCCACACATTCAAATTAGAATTCTACACAATGGACTTTGTGTTTAGCTACTAAAAATGTGCCTTTATAGAAGCTGCAAGATCAGCATAATCCATTCCTAAACAAAATAATTCATATAGCTAAATGAATAGGCCACCTTGCTTAAACCACTATTGAACCACTGAAAAGCATGATTGATCGACTAACCAATGCTGGCAAATTGTTTTTGCCGATTGATAGTTTGGAACAGTCTATCAATTCTTCTATCAATTCTTCACAGTGCAAGTCTTTCCCCCTGCCACATCCAAGTCAATTCACAACTTTTTTTGCGAAAAAATCATCTTTTTTTCACAAATCATCTCAAAATCTAATTTTTAGACAGGTTTTATCAATTGTAAAGGGTGTTTATTTCAGTGAATAGGGTGGTAGACCACTGTATTGGTCTTAAAACACTACCAGCCTGCTGTATGAACCGTCTGTCCACATCAACACACACACACACACACGGATAATACCACAATACAACCTGGCACAGTCTGCCAATACTGCACTCCCTCCCTGCCAGTCAAATCTCTCTGTAGGTAAATTGGCACTCGGTATGATACAATTAGTGTTACAGTTCAATTATGATACAGCTGGTTACGACTCCTGACCTTTTGTAAAAGTGAATATTCACTTGCTTGGTGAACACCGGATCTGCTCAGCACAGCCTAGTTGTTTTCTTTTCTTTATTGTGGCTATGCTTTGGCAAATCCTTTATAAGTAGCCCTAATTTTTATTTGCCCCCACTTCCCCTCCACCCACCCTCAGCGTGCTACCAATCCATGACCCACCCTGCACAACATCAATTATTCAGGCATGAACTTTATATGCCGCTTCAAACCGCACCCGCGGCGGGCTGACACAGACAATGCTCGAGCCACCTGCGGATGCAAGCGTAAACAGTTCCGGCGAAGGCACTTGCTGTACACTTGCTAAAGCATTAGCTCTGGCACAGCCTGTGAAGGTAAAATGAAGATGATGGCTGGACAAGCCATTTTCTAAGGCAATTTAGTGAGGCTTGATTGAGGCGTGCTTTGAAGGCCTGTTTTCCCGTTTAAGAGCCCCCTGTCTTTCTAAGATTGTATATTACTGTATTATATATACTGTATACATTGTTCATGACCACATCATGGTGAATGCGGTGGCAGGGCCACATACAAACACAAGCCAAATCAACTGGTGTTCCTCAAAGTCTAACGTTTTGTTGCCTGTAGGTTTGTTGCTCCAATGAACTATGGGAAAACGGTCTGCAGATCAGAGAGCAGAAAATAAGCTTCCAGATCTAATCTTCAACAGATATGGATTCTGCAGCAGTGGAAGTAAACAGAGTGGGTTGCGCGCTCGCTCTCACACACACACACACACACACACACACACACACACACACACACACACACACACACACACACACGCACAGATAGGTAGACAGAAGCAGGATATTAACCTTTCCCCTGCTGAGGAGGCAGTAGGTGGGTGGAAATGGCACATCGTTTGAGAGAGTGAGGGAGAGACAGAATGACTGGCAGTGAAAGAGGTAGGCACAAAAAAGACAGACAGGGCTCTGTATATTGGGACGATAAATGGAAATTTCTATTTGAGGAAATTTGTTCTCTGCCACTTGTTAATTACGTTTTTGACAAGTCTGTTCTTTGTATATGATTGGAATTTTTCACCCGGGTTCTTATGCGATTACTGGCCCAAATGGAATCAATAGTGTTGCAATTTTTTGTGTGTGTGTGTGTGTGTGTGTGCACACATTAGTGACTACTGTATCTGTGTGTTGGCTGGTGTGAATAGCGGTTGGACACATCTAGTTCCAGTTTACTGAAGTCACAATGAGCTCACTTATCCAAAGGATTGGAACAACTGTATGGTGCAACATCTTGCTTATGGTCTCTAGGTCACTATGTGTGGCCAGGAAAGATCCCAAGGCATGAGCATGGATTTACAGACGTACAAAAGTCACTAATGTGCATGCTCTGTGCTGGTCCCGCGAGACTCAGCGAGATGAGAGTCCGAACACACAGAAGTCTGACAGAAGTGGCGAGAAGCATTCTTTGTCGCATGCGCTGGCTGATCAGGTTTCATTTAAATGAATGGCCACAATTTTGACACGCCTTATCCAGTTCTTACAATACATCCATGTGCTGGATCCAGGTAAGTGTAGCACAACGTCATAGCCTTACTATTGAGAAACCTACCACTCTGCTGACGCTTCTCAATGGGCTTATAACGCAGTTCAATGCAGTTCTCTAAGATAACTATATTCTTTAATCATCAGTGTCTTCATTAGATGAAAACAAAGAAGTTTCTAGCATTAGCAAAGCATTGTTTACTACTATTTATTTTCTGTAAAACATTTAGAGACACCTCTGGCTATACTGCAAATATCCCATTTGTAAAGATTAAGAAAAAGAAGATTTATAACCATTTTTGAAGGTTGTCCATTGAAATGTATTATACATAAGTGAGAACTTTCAGTAGTAGCTATGCACCATTATAAATGACAGGAAATAACATTTGATTTGAATAAGGTCTCAGTTGAAAAAAAGTGAACCTATCCTTTAAGACTGAATTGTGATGATTTTGAATAAGCCGTAAGTCATGTATGTACACACAAATGAACATTATAGAGCTTGAAAAAGTACAAAGTAATAAACAGCTGTATATATTAATCTTTTTAAGCTATGAAGAATAATTATTGTGTTGTTTTTATGTTATGATGCATTATACATAAGAATAAAGCTTCAGTAATTTTATCAGACCAGCAGGGGTCTCAGGACTCCTGCCATTAAAGCTGCATTACCTAACATTTCTACATTCTACAATGTTTAACCCATTAAGACTTAAAAAGCATTCTAAAACCTAAGGCATTGTGTGAAAACAACCATCTAAAACCTTTGAGGGTTTTCTGAAAAACATCACTATGACCTTTATTTCTCAGCCTCTTTAGCAGCTCCTGGCCAAGTTGTTTTTGTAGCAATTTTCAAACACTATTATAATCATAAAAGTATTGCAGTATATATCTGAAATAGTATTTCACTCTGTTGGATATGTGTAGTCCCAAGTTATACAGTGTATTGTGATTTATAGTTGAATTGAATTCTCGCTTTGGTTCAGCAGGTGTGATAGCTAGGTATACATGTGCTCCCATCTAATGATCAAACAAGGAATACCCCATGTTAGGTTGTGCAACTTTAAATAGGTTCTCAGCTAGAGTGTCAATTGTTTTTTCCCAGTCATATTATTGCAGCTGGATTTTAACTGTCGAACTTTTAATTACAAACAGCACTTTTCAAAAGGTGGTTGGTGTCACTGATATATGTAAATGTACATCTACAGTTTCCCACATTCTTATATATTAGAAATTGCTGCCCTCTTGTGCCCATGAGGTGCATTGACACTTTAGGACAACAATCAAAGACAGAAATCATTTTCTTACCTGTGTAGTTTCTGTCATCTTTAGCAAGCAAGTAGGGAAAACATGAAATATTAAATCAATCAATAAATTTTTTATACATACATAATCCGCACATTGAATACAGTAATGTGTGTGCAAGTGTTCCATTACCCAAATCACAATATTGGCTGTGAACAAGAGCACAACTACATTTCCACGCTAACCTTTGTTAATTAATTAGCAGTACGCTTGTTTTCTACAGATCTTATTAATGTACACAGACTTGAGGGAATCTCATGTATTAGGAATTGTTGTTTAATACTTTATTACTGAATCAAAAAAGCTTTTAATTAATTTTGTCACCTCAGGCAGCTGCGTAATTCTACAGACTACCCTATGTGTATTCCATTCTCATTGGTTAGATCATTTATTGTCTAGCAAGTGAGCCACTGTTAGGAGTTTGTAATTATCACCAGTAAAGCATTAGGTTCCCACTATGATATTCAAACAGCAACAGTTTCATATGAGTATTGCCTGTTGGTAAAATGAAATATGCTTAATTCATGTTTCATGTTTCTACTAGCAAAAATTAGGTATGGCTGTGCAGGGGTTCCATCCAGACTGAGAGAGGGGAGGGTCAGTCACACAAGAACACAGGGGTGGCAGGGGTGAAGGTGACCTCAAATGTAAGTTACTCAAGTGCTTCCCTCTTTGTTGCACCCTGCAAATCATGTTCAATGATAAAAGGTGAATTGCATGTTACATGTTGTTATCAATCACATAATTGGGTAATCGATCGACAGAAAATTCATCTAATTATATTTCAGTTATTGAATTATCGGTTAAAGATAAATGTCATGCTAAAATATATGAAAATCTTCACCAAATAAATCAATGACAAGTTATGTTATAGACTACTGCATTTTGTACCCTGTGAATTTAGAAAATTTTATGGTCTTATTAGCTGCAGCCCTATTGTTAAGTGCGACGTTTGTGTGTTTCTTAGTTAGTTTTGCTTACTGAATTCCATTAAGGCAGTGAGTGTTCCGGCATAATTAATCTAGCCACGATTGCTGAGCTACTCACAGAGGCAGGTGGGTTTGGGTGCGTCCCACTTGCCCAGCTTGGTGCAGTGGCTGATGTTTGTGCCCTCGAGGATGAAGCCGGCGTGGCAGCTGTAATGTAGCACCGTGCCCTCCACTGGCTGGCCTGGGGGCTCCACCGCCACCCGGCCATTCTCCAGGGAAGTCCAGACCCGCGGGCACAACAGCACTGGCAGAGACAAAAAGGATAGATAAATGATAGATTGGAACTTGCAGCTGTAGAGGTGTATGTTCCAGACAATACATTGCTTTAAACCTACTAAGAGGAGTTTTGCGGAAGCTTTAGCATTTCCCGGAGGAAAGACTACATTTCCCATGAGCCCCATTTCCTCGTTGCAAAGAGCCTACCTCCACTCTCTGGTGAAAGAGTGTTTGTATTTAATAGGATACCTGAGAGACAGTAGCAGCAATTCAGTTGGTCCATCAGCTGTTTTGCTAGATGTATAGTGATGAGTTAATAGAACAATAACTTTTCAGTCTTGTTTCTCAGTCCTTTGGATTCATTATAATGAAAAACTTTATTGACTATTGTCTCACTTTCTTGAATACAGATCCCAGCTGCACATATTGAGCATCAATTAATATTAATAATAATAATAATAGCGATAATATTAATTTAAACTATTTGTATGCATCATACATAACATTTCATTTGAATAATATCATATTTATAGTTCAATAAAATAGGAATAAAACCATGCAATTGCAGTGGGAATACTGTATGTCTGCACTTTGTCATTAAAGCGACACCCAGTGGGCACCTGCTGTAACTGTCCACTAGAGGGGGCATGTTTTACAATCATTTACAATGCATGCCCTGAGAGGTACATCTGCAGTCTTAAACACATGGACATTGCACACTTTTTGTTTAAAACAATATTAGCAAGGTAATACCAGGTCATTTATTTTAGTTCATTAGTTAATATATTTTAATACCAAGTTCAAATGGGTTTATACAATTACACTTAGGTCATTTAGCAGGCGCTTTTATCCAAAGCAACTTACAATTACATGGTGCTATTACATGGAGCAGGTAGGGGTTAGGCATCTTGCTCAAGGATGCTTACAGGTAGGCCAACTCTGGGACTCAAACCCACAACCTTCTGGCTGGGAGTCCAACACCCAGACCACTAGACTATCCTGCCCCAGATGGAGATTATAGATTATAGATGGCGATAACAGAAAATAATACAATAGCTGGATAAAGCACGCAAAGGAAGTGGCCCTTAGAGGACTTACAACATGTGCTGTGCTGCGTAATGTCCGTCCATGTGCCGTTTGGTAAACACTTCCTGACCTTAGGTCCTACAATCACCCTGTTCCCTCTGCAAATGTACTCTATCTCATAATCCACAGGCAGGATCTGCACACTACGGATCTGTGTGGGAGAGAGAGAGAGAGATTGAGACAAAGCGAGAGAGTAATTACAATGTGATTGATGCCCGTTCATAGCATTTGTCTCATTCACTTAGGGACTCTCTTCATTCTGTATTAGATAGACTGGATTCCAGAGCCATATGACGCTTATAACAGAGACGCAGGTCTACTCCGAATGACATTTCATGGCAATATTGTCTGAATTTATGAGCCGCTGTTCTTTTGAATTACACCATACCTATGGGATGGGGCATATCTCTGTGAGGAGATCTAAGCCAGTGTGTACACCTTGTGTATGTTTTGTGTGTGTGTGTGTGTGTGTGTGTGTGTGTGTGTGTGTGTGTGTGTGTGTGTAGGGGGGTGATATTTGAACAATCTTCACGATCCTTTGTGCTTTTATGTCCCCTGTAACAATCTAAAATAGGCAGAGGCTCTGCATTGAATCCAAAGCCGTGATAGGAGCCTGTGTACCTGTTCCTGTGTCAGGCCCCGGTAGCGGATCCCGCCTTCACGTGGAGGCCGGATGATGGCGCACCCTGGAAGAATGGAACCGTAAGTAACGCGTCCATTTCCACACTGTGTTTGTGGTTATTTGGCAATTTCCGCCGGACTTCCTCTACCCATTAGCATGCATAGATATAATTACTGCACACCCATACAGTACATACACACACATTACCTCCAGATGATGAATTGTGTATAGGCCTAACTAGAGATGGAAGTGTATAGAGAATGATCAGAAACGGTAGCCACGCCATCGCTGGTTCTGAAGGACAGAGGAGGGAAAGAGAGTTACAAAAATTTACAAAAATTAGAAAACATCTTTGCAGCACATAGCCTATACTCCCCTATGTGTATTTCAAAGGTCTTAAGGTATAGCTGCTTTCATGCTAATGTTTTGATTCTGTTTTTAGATTGATTCGATTTTAGATTGACATTACCCCCCCTTTAGGCCCCTATATCGTTATATTATCACAGTGCAGGCTGTACAGGACATTGTTATCGTAGGATATGCATTCTTTCAAAGGCATTCTGGTAGACTTCATAAGTGTAGACCGTGGAGACGCGATGGGTACTTCTCTCCAGTGGCAGTGTTTTGAGAGTGCCATCTCAACCTGTGATAGGTCAGAAGACTCTTGACCAGGCCGGCAGTGCGCCTGGCTGCCTCAGGTGCTCAAACTAAATTAAAAAACACACTCAAATTCACGCAGTTGTCTCATAAAACACATCTCTATATATAGCTCTTCATTTGCAGCGTTGAATAATGCTGTTGCCCATGCACAAACACACACGCACGCTCTCAGACACACACACATGGACGTAGCCAGGTGGTATGGGGTGGCGCGGTGGTAACAAAGCAAACCACCACAGGGTGGGAGACAGATGGCAGTGAGGCAGCGCTTAGTGGAAGACAAGACAAACTCTGCTGGAGCCCTCATTAGCATTAGCCAGTGCATTTTTAGAGTCCACAGACGGGAGCCGTGCCGGAGTGCCATGCATGTCAGGTGGACGGCCATGGGTGTCTTCGGTGCCCCTACTGTGTCCCTAAACTGTGTGTTGATGTATGCACACGTTTGTGGGAAAGCTTGCGTGTACACAGTGTTGTACAGTATACGCTGTTAGGGGGAAGGGGGGGAAAAGGACACCTCAGCAGGGGACAGTAATATCAGCAGTGCAGCATGAAAGCAAACTTAGTCTGAGTGTGTTCTGGATGAGACAGCCCTGACAGCAAAAAGCTAGCTACTCCCATTGGCGCTGTGGTTGTAGTGGCAGAGAGCATAGATATGAAAAGGGGCCTGTGCTTACTGACGTGATTATCAACCGGCTACAAGCTGGAAATGCAATTAAGGGCCTGTTCAGAACCACTGACAGCGTCACGGTTTCAAAAACAGGAACTCTCTTCCTCACAACGGGAGCTTTAATGCTGATTCTAAAAATGTTAATATAGTTCCTAAGTTACCCCCAGATGTTCATGTTGCCTGCTTCTTTTAGTGCTTTGAATGAATAGCCTATTTAAGCACCCTACCGTATTAAACAAATGCGGAAGGTGTCAACGTAATTCAATAGGCTACAGTAAGCTTCTATGTGTTCAAGGTCCCGTTCATTTTTCTACGCCCACATTACTTCGGAAACTGTGATTTGTGCCTGACTTTCCGTGAACTATTGCGACGTGCGGGTCACACACAAGGTGCCACCAACCGTATCTTAGTTACTGGTCGGCTGTTGACAAGGGATTCCGTCATGGCCTGTGGAGGATGGCCGACCATTACAAGATCAAGACAGTCTCCATGTCTGAATAAGTGCAGTATACATGCTGGTTTTGACAATGCCTTTCGTTTTAATGACCCGGGTGTTATTTCGAGACCTAGGCTACAGTATTAAACCGTATTTGCTACTTCAAATGCATAAAAGTGGTGAATGCAGATCCATTAGAATTGTCGTTGTAGAGGAACTCAAAACAAACTGGTCCCAGCCCATCGAAATCCCTGGCCTATGCACACCGAATTTCAGTGAAATGGAGAAACCGTTTAATGACAGTTGTCTTAAAGCGATCTGCAATAGCAGTATAAAACATTGAAGCAAAGCTGTAGCATGTACTTACTATTAGTTTCGATGCGCTCAGTCAAGATAACAGTAGGCTACGTCCTCCAGGTAACGTTAAGAGTCGTCAGGGAATGCACAGTGTCGGATTATTTGGTAGATTTTTGCATCTTGTGGCTCTATTAATATGGCTGTAGATGTGCAGCTAGCGTTATGCATTCAACAGAATGTTACAAAAACGTATAGCTATATTACTCGTTTTTGTCATGTATTGCAGTTACGGACGACAAAGGTAGGAAATCCAAATATCCATAGAAATGTACAGTAGGTGCACTACAGTATGTACAATCGCATCCCCCCCATAAACGACGAAACAGCGATTCACCACACTCCCCACCTTTTTCTCTCTCCCCTACAATCTTAAGCTAATTCACGACGTCATGATGGAGACGTATCGTGCGTCAACGTCCCTCTCACGCATTTATCTTTTTTTCCGCCCCAACACGAAACACGTTAAGTTCTAGATAGGCCCACAACAGCAAATTACCATGGTAAATCTTAGAGGACACATTGGATTTATGAAAAGCTCGTGGGATCTTTCTTCACATTAGATAATAATATAAAGGCTTACGGATTGGAGACCAGATAGAGCGTTCTAGTAGAGTAGGGTATAGTTAAGCCATCATAAAGCCCTTTAGAGCTTAGGTCAATGAAGTCGCTTCTACAACACTGGCCATCAATCAGAAACCAAATGCTGATTCTATAAAGCCTTTTGTGATTTTCCTTCTTTCTCCTTGCCACTCCTGCAATCTATTCTGAGATCAACATTCTCGTTCATATTTATATCCCTGCTAAATAATTGAACCATGGCACAGCAGAGATAACCTCTCTTGCTCTCCACATTCCTCTTACTGTATTTCTGAAAACCATTTCCTGAAATGTTGTTGTTTTACAAAATATCACACATTAAAACACAGGGTGCACATCAACCAAGTTAAATATTGTCTCACTTTGTTTTAATTCTACATATGATATTGCATAAATGACCAAGTCTGAATTTCAACAACAATATGGGCATTACAGTCACAGATGGTGTTTAGAGGTTTCTCAAAGAGCAGTGAGGAGGAAATGTGAACCATGGATAAGGTGCTAAATAAAATATCAGCATATTCAGAAGAGCCATACAAGAAATGTCTCAAATATTCAACTCTGCAGTATGTGTAACTCTAAATATTATTTTCCAGCTTTGTAATAATTACATACATTTAAAACTAATTTATTGACATGTGTTTTCAGCTTACACTTTGATAGTCAAAGTACAATAGAATAAAAGGCTAAAAGAAATTCAAAATAAATCAAATCTCTTCAGGTCTCACAAAACAGTGTATGTAGAATTAAAAAATAATTATAAAAACAAACACTAAAACATGTTTCTAACTGAAATATGGGCTATTCCGTTTACAGCAATGTAGTATGACCATGTATAGTACATCTATTAGTTGTTCTTCGTCAAGGCACACTTCTCACATAACTAAAACAAAAAAAAGGCAAAGGGAAAGGGAAAGACAAAATACATTGTGCATTTGCTGCCAACTAAATAGTTTAAACAATACCAAAATATGAAAGGCTTTTTAAGAATAAAAACTACAGCAACACTACAGATAAAACAAAATACGACAACTGAGCTTTTCAATTTTTTTTTACATCAGTGTTTGATCATATAGCCCTGAATACAGGTCATAAAGATCTATAAATAGCAAGTTTGGAGTGCATGCTGTCTTTGTCTAAATAAAAGGCATGAGTCTGTCCCTCCAATTAGTGTCTTAAGGCTCTACTCCTATAAATCTGTACAGGAACGATCAAAAAACAGCTTCTTCTTTAATGCCCAGTTAGCAAAACTTCACTTATGCAACCTGCCAATAAATACATGACATGTGCGTTTTGAGCATGCTGCTACATTGCACAGAAAGAGCGTTTTTGTCATTCGTCCCATGATAGGGTTTGATAATGTAGAGACACCCCAGGAGCATGTACAGAACCCATGACCCTTTACCTTGAAGCCATTCCTGACCAGGGAATTTTCTGTTTTGCCCAGCGTCGTCATATCAGATCAAAGATTACTCCAGTGATGCGCTTTTTAAATACCCAGTTCTTTCAAACTGGGCTTTTGACCTGCTCTTGCGGTTCATTCATGCTTAGGGGCTCAATTCCACCAAGAGTAAAGGTTGCGTATTCTTATCTCAGAGACATTAATGACATTTATGGAGGAAGTAGTAGTGTTTTAAATAGGTAAATGTGTTTTTGATGTACACCTGCAATGATTTCTAGGTTCTAAAGGTCTTCTGCACTCTATGCACTGTTTTTACTTTACCAGTATTATAGCCTAGATTACCCTATTTTAAACTCCTTTGTTCCTGTGTATTGAACATCAATAGTACGTCTATGAGAGCTTCACAAACTGAAGCTTCTGTGGTGCTGCTTGTAGAACTGCTGCTGTCGCTCTTTAGCCATGGTTCCGAGCGCCCTGTCTTTTTTGTCCATGACACCCGGCCTCTCTCTCTCCCCCTCTTCCCCAGTCACACTGCCCACGTCGCTGAAGTCCCCTAGGTGCTCCACGGAGTCGCATTTCTCCAGGTCGGAAGCGATGGTCTGCAGGCTAAAAACGGAGATGGAATCTGACCCCGCCCGCTCCCTCTCCCTGTACCTCCCCAGCAGGTCGTCGGTTCTGTCGTCGCCCGCTGTCGCACCGCCTCCGCAGACGGCGGCACCTCCTCCTCCTCCTCCTCCTCCTCCTCCCTGAATGCTGTTATCAGATTCTGCCCCCACGGGGGGGCTCCGCCCTGCGCAGGCCACGGTCAGCGCTCCCTCGGTCTGGTCCCGCCCCCTCTGGGCGTGGATCTGCTCGCTGATTTGCTCCAGATTGCGCAGGGCGATGGAGTAGCGCGTCTTCATCTTGGCGACGTGCTGCTCCAGCTGCAGCACTTTGGTCCTGTGCTCCTGCGAGGCGGGGCGAGAGGGAAGAGCATCTTTCACCGTCCACTTCATCATTGATTTTATGCCACAGGGTGAACAATAATCCTGTGGTTGTCGAACTGGGGCTCGGCACCCCCCGAGGGACCACGGGATGCTTTTAGGGGGCCGTGAAATGATTTTAAGGTTTTGGAGAAATGTTTTATACAGTATTTCTAAGAAGGCTATAGTCTATGTTATTACCAATCTTATTTGATTATCTTTGACAGTGTTTAAAAAAATGTGCATGTATTTTTTAAACACTGTTTATTGTCATTTATACTGTAGATTTGTATGCACTTACATCATGCTATTAATAGACTAACAGTAACAATACACATTACAAGCAGCGTAGCTCTTTTGTCAAGTCAGCAGCTTACATTTACCGCAGTGTGATTATGTCTGACAGAAAGAAAACAATATTGTTTGATAAAATGGTCAGATTACAGAAGATCAAGGGGAGAGCGTTCACAATACAAACAGTAGCTCTCATCGCTACAAGGTTGCTGGACATGTCTGGCATTACCTCCAGAATGTGGTTGAACTGAGCCTTGAGTTCAAAGTAAGGCTTAGACTTGACGATGACCCTCTTGAGGGACTTCTGGAGTGTCTGGACACGGGCCTCGGCCTCCTGACAGGCGTGGGTGACACGCATGTGCTCCCTTTCGCTGCGGAGGCGCTCCTCTTCCGCTTCGTTGACCTGGAAAAGACACACACTCAGAGCCACTGCAAGAAGATGAAAGACTAAAGTATTACCCGTAGGTTTCAGGAAAGAAGTCTCCTGTGAACTTTGTTTAAAACACTGTGGGCAAACCCCACCAAACCGTCATCCATGTACACAAAAATAAATAGTCTTTAATTGGCCTCTCTCCTCCTCATTTAGAGAATATAGAAATCTTCCTTTTTACTTTAGAGGTGGCGTGGTTGAGCATCTCTTGCCAGGTAGGGTCCAGGGTGTTCCTGCCATCAGCCATGAGGCCTTGCTCTGCCACATACACCATCTCCCTGGCAGCAGTGTGCATGGAAACTGCTCTCTCATAGCTTAGAGCAGCCTTCTGGGTCTCCTGTTGTGCCTGGAGAGAGTACACAACCAGTCGGGATAGACTGAGGAAGAGGAATTTGACAAGCAGCTGAACCTCCACTAGAAAAAAAACAGGAGTAAACAACCAAATAGCAGCTAATGATAGGGCAATAGTCTTCATAGTCAATCATAATTAAATGAGAATAATTAAAGCATTTCGATAAATGCCTATAATGTGCCGTGTCTACAATATACTAGCACTCCATGATGAATCATGATATGACATATTTCATCCAACTTATCTGAGATTGTGTATCTCTTACATAGGATTTAACTAAAATAAAATGTGTGTGTTTTGAGTGTTTTGCACACATAGGACACTACAGATGCACCCAATTGTGTCTGTCTTTTTCCAAAAATTATTGCGTATACCTCTTTTGCAAGGCGACGGGCCTCATAGTATGGTCTAGCTTTTTCAATGCAACTGCCAAGCTGGGAGCTGTGGGCATTAAGCTTTCTGGCAGATTCTGTAAGAATCTTCCGGTACCCTGATCTGGCATCCTGGACGAGAAATGCATGATTACATTTCACTCTAATGGAACAATGGATCAGCCTGAAACAACATTATGTCTGGAGGAGAGAAATCGATTATTCACTGTTAATCCTTTAAATGGTTTCTGCTTTTTCCTCGCTTTGCGAACATTATTAATTTAGACTACACAATTAATTTTCATAAATTCCAGACCCATGGATGAACCTTAAACATTAGTGTATGAGCTGGCAATATACCTACATCTAACTGCAATTCTAGTTTGTTGATTTCTGCACTGGCTTCATTGAGATGTTCCAACTCCATCTGTAGGCCAAAGAAACATGGAAAAGGTTACTGAATTTGCTATAACAAACTACAAGTTTTAGTAGCATCTAGTTTTGAATTAAATTTACAAAATGTCAAAAAAAATATGGTAAATCCATAGCCAGAACACATACAGATCATATTTCTCAAAATCATGCATGCTAAATAAGATCCAGCATTGGGAGGAGGAGAGGAGCAATCCTGTAAATTAACTACAGTACGGGTGTATGGTTGTCCGCCTAATTTGGCTCAGATGTTGACCTCCTTCATACCTGTATTCTGGGGTCCAGTTCTTCTTCGTATCCCTGCAGTTGTTCCCCCTCGTTTTTTTGTTCACATTCTTCTCCCTCAAAGGTGTCCTTGTGGACATTTTCTAGTGCGATTCCATTAGTTTCAGTACACTTGACATCCCCACCGGGGATTTCTTCCCTCCACTCACCGGGTTCTGAGGCACCAGAACCAGCGGGGCGCTCCCGCAAGTCGCCTGGCTCCATTCCAGATAAGATAACAAGTGTGTTGGCAACTAGCGAATGTTAGCTAAAAGGTAGCGTTATCTTGTAGCCAGACTAGGTTGGTAACTTGGTAAACGGTGACCGCCTATTATTACTATTTCTCTATGTTCGCCTGGCATAAAATGTAATGACCAGTATAGTTTAGTTTATACTGAAATCGAAATTTAAGGTCTAAAGCCCATCTTGAAATGGAATGTAATTCAATGCCACAATATGCTAGAAGGCTAACGTTAGCTTTCCAACATTCTAATGCAACAAGAGCAAATTATGGGTAAAATTAAAACACGGAGCTAAAAGGTACATATTTTCCAGTTTAAATGGAGGCCCATCGCTGTGTCCCTCCATCTCCCGACAAATTTCTCGTTACCTTAGCTGTACTAGCTAGCACGATTGGCTACTCGCAGTACCATTGCGAAAACGTAAACAGTCCAACAAGGTACACCACAACTGAAACAAAATGAGGTGTGACGGCCACCGTAGCTCATCATTTTCTACAAGATGTCGATTGCTGTGCAAATTTGTTTCATAATATACCGGTAATAAATATAAAGATAAGATATTTATTGTCAACAGTCTGAAAACGTATTATTTCAAAAACTAGTTAAAGCATATTTTATATAGTAATGCCTTCAGTTGAACACAAAAATTAATAAAGTACTACTCTGTTAAACGATTGTAGCCTTTTTTTATTCCAAAATATAGGAACATAATTTTAAACACTGCAAGACAAAAACTGAAAGTAGTACTCTTTGGACAACTTTAAACAAAATTAAGTGCACATATCAATAGGAAGAAGCTGCAGACATTAAAATTTCAACCAGTGGCCACCAACATATGCAACCAGAGTAAAAATCTGGATTTCTACAAGGCAAACAAAAATCCCTTGTACCCCAAGCCCCCACAAATTGCATAATAACCAAACGTGACAAAACAGGCATTGCATTGTATGTATTAATTTCATGTGCATAATTGACAATATAAAAATACATTTATAACAGCTATTATGTATGACCACCTGTATCCCACGTTGTGAAAAATCTTTTGGAATCATGAAAAAAGACCTGAGTAGTATTGGCAATATCTCCCCTACAGCAGAATTCAAATATAAACTTAAAGTAATTCTTTGGTCTGGAATGGTCTCTGCCACTGACAGAGAGATTACAAAAAAGGCCACAGTAGCTTATTCTTATTATCATTATTCTCGAATATTCGTCAACTCCAGAAGGGGTCGTAGTGAGTTCATTCTGGAGGTGGAACTAAGTAGATTCTCCGCCCTTTTGACATGAAACTTACAACACCCCTGTAACCTGTCCGTGGGACACCGGACTTTAAATCCTCCATCAGTCCAAGGTTTTTAGCTAGGACTTTGAAACTGTCCATGCTGGAGTACTGCAGACGAAAGGGCCCAAGTCCTGTCAGTTGCCCTTGCTTAAGCTGTTCATAGGTTATTACAGGAGCACTATAAACGTCCTTCAGAAACGTTTCTCTATAAGTCTCCTCCTTCAAATAACTCAGATCTAACTTAGTGAAAGGCACAAATTCAGTATTCAGTTTGATATATCGCAGATACCTATCATAAAATTGACCTAGACTTACGCCCCTGCGACCAAAGGTTAAAGTTCGGGATATCTCTGGACGGATACAGGCACGGTTTTGCCGCTGTTCTGGCTCACGCATCCAGTCATCCCAGAAAGAAGCAGGCCACTTGTGTTCCAGCTCCTCCCAGAGTTCCCTGAGGAGCATCCAGCCCAGGCCGGGAAAGAAGTCTGTCCTGTAGAGCAGGTTGGCTTTGCCTGGATCTACATACCCATCCCTGCCATTGTCATTCCAGGCAGATACACACCACAGACTTGGGTCAGATTTCAGTATTGGGTGCAGTGCTCGGAAATATTCAAAGAAGTCTGGTGCCACCTAGAGAGGCAGATATATTATTTCAAATGACATAATACAGGGCCCACAGCAAATTAATCTGTTACCATTACGATAACACATTAGATGCTATAAAAGGGACCAAAGCATTGTTTATTTATATTTTCCATCATTAAACCGTCAAATGATTTGAAGATCTTAAAATGCATATCATATTATGTATCACAGGGCATAAAAGAAATGTAATGAATGGGTTATTACCTCTAGATCGTCCTCTACGATCACAACAGTGGAGTGAGACATAGTCTTGAACACTTGGTTGAGAGCCCACCGGTAATGCCTGGTGATTTTGTAGTACCCTTGGAATATCCTATGCCCTTGTGGCACAGGGATATCTGACAAGTCTGGCTGTTTCAGATGAGTTACCTGGCTGCCATAAGAACTGATGACCGCCGCAGTCTCAGCATGCGCGCAGTCCTGACTGACTATGATTGGGTAAAGTTCTGCTGAAGGACGATATTCTATAAGTTTGTCCAAGCAGCGTTTCACAGTGACCCTGTTACAGGCAATTACCAGGATTGGAATAACAGGTGAAGGGGTTACAACCATCGGCACATTTCCTTTGGGTTTTCCCCACTGTGACTGATAATTCTGGATCTCTTGGAGGATTTTCTTCTGCTTGTCAAGCTCTTTTTCAAATGTGTCTGCCATACGAAGCACATCTGCTGCAACATCAACAGTTTGTGGTTTACCCAGCTCCCTCTGTTCTCTGCCAGGCTCATACAACTGGCTAGACGGGGGTCTCCCCCACAGAAGTAGCACCAAAATGGCATTCCAGGTAACAAACAGCAACGTACCACATATAATGAGAGAGCCTCGTTTGCGAAGCATGACCAAGACACTCAGTGGAGGGAGAGTCAAGTGGACAGTTTGAAAAGCGGTGTAATGCACAAACAAATAGGTTCAATAATGCAATATGGCCTAGGTAGTGGCACATCACAGGATTGTGTTTCTAAAAGTGTGAAGTTAGCACTAGACATTACATCGTCAAGAAGGGGAAGATGGGACAAATTTCAAGCAAAGAACGAGTCATCTTGGACTGAATCTGTGATCCCAACTTGTTAACTGGTACAATCAACTTCTATCTGAAACATAAAAAAAAGGGACATTGCATTCAAAGGATTTCACAAAATCAGAACCTAAATAGTAAATAAAGCGTTTAATTGTAGTTGTATCAAGGTAATATTATTTAATGTTTAAGCGAACATGCTGTGGCGGAGCACATCCTGAACGATGATGTGTCATTCAGCCAGTGCTGTCAGAAATCGATAGTCATATCACCTGTAGCTAGCTCACGAAATAACATATAGGCTAGCAAAAATGATTAAAAAGTTTTTCGTTTATACTTTAAGTCTTGTCTTTGTTTTTTTACTTTCGACGGGAAACACATTTTAGTTGAATAAATATTATGTTGAGGAGCGAAATTAACACTGAAATTAGCCCTTACCGTGAATATACAGCTGCTTCCTCTTACTGTTGTCATTGTACAAGTTATTTTCCGGTGACAATACGTAAAGTCAAATAAGCAAACTAAACAAAAACATGCTATGCGCTTATTAACACCGTTTTTAGCAGTTTCCCCAGTTAAGTCAACTTATTCTTGTTAGGTTTCATGGTTCATAGCAAGACAGAAGTACAGCGACGATTTCCGGATGAAAACACGGAACGTTACAGGAAGTCCCGCCTTTACTGCCACCTTGTGACATTACAGCAGAATCGCATTACTATGTACACTATTATGGAATGTGTAGGCTGCATTCTGTAGATAAACAGATAGATCAATAGATCCAACAAAACAATGTTCTCTGAAAACTTAAACAATGTAGGCAATCAATGTATTCCCTTTCTGAAAATTATGAGAAAATGTAGGAGAAATTGTAGAAAATGTAGAAAATTTTAGATGTAAGAAATGTCCTTGTTGTTGGTTGATTGATTGACAGCGACATAACGTCTGCTTTGTTCATTGATTTTGCTACTGTTGGACTGGAACTCCGTCTTTAGAAGCGCGTCACACGAGGCAAATTCCCTCACATAGCCAGGCCCTCAGCAACTTTTAGTTTGTTTTTAAACTAGTCGCAACAGCCACCTTGGAACATCCATAATTCCATTAGTTGTAATAAATTTTACAAAATGTGTACATACGTTATTTCGACAGATAAAACAAAAATGTTCGCTGGAAAATTAAACAACCTAACTGGAAATGAGGAGAAAAAAGTTGCTATTTAAACGTTTTTGTTGTAAAAAAAGTTTTCACTATGATCGTTGGTCCCGCCCAATTATAGCCACAATGTCACCCAAGCAGAATCGCTTGATATTTATTATAGATGAATATCCTAATAAATGTCACGATTGTTGGTAATAGGCTAAAATATGTTCCAATAATTGTAATTTTGTTTATTTTGTTAGTCTACTTGACGAGAACACAATTTAATGTACGTAGGCTATTGAGAAATGTTTCAATAGGGTTCATCAATCAGTTTTCTTTGGGATTTTCGTCCGTTGTCGTTGTCGGTTTCCTTCAAATGGATAGAACATGAAAATCAGTTTAATCTAATAATATGTACCCAATATAATCATCTTCCACACAATGAATTACCGCTTACCTGCATAGCAAAACATTTTAACAACATATTTTTAAAGACAATATGCCATGACCTTGTTCCCTCATCCCTCATATTGATGCTGTAGAGGCTAGATTTTACTCCGCACTTCCAGTTTGAAAAACATTTCTGACACCATAAGCAGCATGTTTTCAGTGTCAACCAAACATTTAGAAATAGGCCTAATTAGGCTGATGTCCTCGATTTACCTTTGAGGTTGGAAAAGTTATGGACACTTTTAAAAAGCCAGCGAAGACTTCATCTATATTATGCACAGGTAGGCTATTTGATTTATAGATAGGCCCTACGTGCTGCAAAGGTTTTATACTCAAAATGTATATTTAGTCGTGTAAAATGTTTAAATGTCAAAACCTTTTTGCTGGCGTACAAGCGCCTTTATTTTGCCATGCAGCTATGTGCTCTTTTGGCCTAGCACGCACATTGTTGACAACAATTGGTGTCTGACTGGAATCTGAATTGGCCCTTAGGGTTTTGTCATACAAGTTGGACAGGCTATATGACAATCCTCAATCCTCTTTCCACCCCCAGTGGAAAAGATGTAGTTTTGGCTTGAAACTTCCCCTAGCCTATACAAAACTCATAGACTCATGTTCTCTACCCCTCCCCCACAGCCACTTTGTGTTTCAAAACATGAGACAGTGAGCTGGGGAGTCCTGCAACCAAAGTTAGATAAAAAAAAGTATGTATGTTAGCTCCTGCTCTGCTTGTAGTCCTATGTCTGCCTGCAAACGCATTGCTGCAGGCCAATTAACAATATGAAGCTGAACATTCTGGTTACAAAATTGCTAAATGCAGTGGACTATGGACAATCATTTTGCTGCTGAAGGATTATATTATCTTACTTAATCAATGATTATATGATTTTGCATATGTGACATAGCCTTATTTTGAATAAATGTATTAAAAGTAAGATTGTGCTTTTGAGCTAAA